>WAAF01018323.1:0-51583 GCA_013400475.1 Tricholaema leucomelas
TGCTAGCTAGGCTCAAACTAGCACAATAGAACTCAGGGAAGAGAACCCAATGCCCCCAGCACAGATTTTCTCCCTACAACTGATCCTGGAGCAACACTACCATCCAAACCCAAGGCAGCCGTAGACTGTTGGAAGGAGGACAAGGTGGGATGGGAGCTCAGCTACACTCATCAGTGAGTTGTTATCACATGCTGCAGTGAACATGTGGTGGCTTTTTCCCTGCCTACTCCTTGCAAGCCTACAACCTTATTCTGTTAATTTCAGCGAAGAATGTGATGAGTAGGTGAATATGTCCTCTGAATTGGTATTTCAGACAGAAAAGATTAAGTTATGTATATCTAATAATCAGTGATGCATTCTGACTTATTTTGGATGATTTCCTATATACTCAAAAAAACAAAACCAGCCAAACCAATTTTAAAAAGGACAAAAAGGTTTTGTCTGTTGTACTTTATAGAATCATAGAATTGTTTTGGTTAGGAGAGACCTCTAAGATCGAGTCCAACCATTTACCCAACAACACCATGGCCATTAAACTACATCCCTAAATGCCATGACCAGGGACAGTAACTTCAGCATTTCCCTGGATAACCTATTCCAATGCCTGATCACTTTTTCCATAAATAGTTTTTTCCTAATATCACAGAATCATAGAACATCAGGGACTGGAAGGGAACTCGAAAGATCATCTGGTCCAGCCCCCTTGCCAGAGAAGGATCACCTAGAGCAGACCACACTGGAATGCATCCAGATGGTTCTTGAATATCTCCAGAGAGGGAGACTCCATAACCTACCAGGGCAAATGGTTCCAGTGCTCTGTCACCCTCACAGGGAAAAAAACTCTTCATCAGGTTCACTTGGAACCTTCTATGCCTCAACTTCCACCCACTGCCCCTTGTCCTGCCATTGGGCATCACCGAGAAGAGGCTGGCTCCATCCTCCTGGCACTCACCCTTACAGATTTATAAACACGAATGAGGGCACCCCTCAGTCTCCTTCTCTCCAAGCTCCAAGCCCCAGCTCCCTCAGGCTCTCCTCATAAGGAAGATGTTCATCTTCCTTCATCATTTTTGTGGCTCTGTGCTGGACACTCTGAAGCAGCTCGTGATTCTTCCTGAACTGAGAGGCCTAGAACTGGACACAATACTCCAGATGAGGCCTCACCAGGGCAAAGTAGAGGGGAAGGAGAACCTCCCTCGGCCTACTAACCACAGCCCTTCTAATACACCCCAGAATGGCACTGGCCTTCCTTGCCACAAGAGCACACTGCCGGCCTGTGGCCATCCTTCCACCCACCAGGACTCCCAAGTTCTCCTCCCATTCACTGCTCTCCAATAGCAATATCCAATCTAAACCTCTGCTGGCACAATTTCAGGCCATTTCCTCTTGTCCTATCACCTGATAATAGAGAGACAAGACCAATATAAACCTCACTACAACCTTCTTTCAGGTTGTTGTAAAGAGCAATGAGATGTCCCCTTAGCCTACTCTTCTCCAGACTAAACAACACCAGTTACCTCAGGTGTTCCTCATAAGACTTGTTCTCCAGGCCCTTCATCACCTTTGTTGCCCTTCTCTGGACATGCTCCAGAGAAGAATCTGCCCTTCATGAACCCATGCTGACTGGGCCTGCAAACGCAGCATAATGCCACTCAAGATGATCTGCTCCACGACCTTCTCTGAGGTCAGACTGACAGGTCTGTAGCTCTGGGGTCCTCCTGACCCTTCTTGTAGATGGGCATCATGTTTGCCAATCTCCAGTCAGATGGAACTGCTGGTAAATAATAGAAAGTTGCTTGGTGAGCACTTCTACCAGGTTAGTCAGTCCTTTGGGTGTAAGCTATCTGGCCTCATAGACTTATATATGTGTAAGTGGTGCACCAGGTCAGCAACCATCTCCTCTTGGACTGTGGGGACTTCATTATGCTCCTCATTCCTGTCTTTCAGCTCAGGGGACTGCAGATCCAGCAAACAACTGGTCTTACTACTAAAGACTGAGGCAAAGGAGGTATTAAGTACATCAGCCTTTTCCTCATCCTTGACCACTATGTTCCCCACTGAATCCAACAAGGGACGGAGATTCTCCTTAGTCTTTGTTTTGTTGCTAATGTATTTGTAGAAGGATTTACTGTTCTCTTTAACAGATGAAGACACATTAATTTCCAGTTGGGCTTTGGATCTTGTAGTTCTCCCAAGCTTCCTGTGCCTTCTTCCAATGACCACACTCTTTTCTTCCTAAGCAGCAACCAAACCTCTCTGTTGAGCCAGGCTGGCCTTCTTCCTTGACAACTCCTTGTTCAGTACATGGGAATGGCCTGTTCCTGTGCTTTTAAGAGTTCACTCTTGAACAGTGTCCAGTCCTTCTGAAATGTTCAGCCCCTCAGGACTGCCTCACATGGGATTCTGTCCACCAGTCTCTGAAACAGCCCAAAGTCTGCCTGCTGGAATTCCCAGATGGCAGTTCTGCTGTCCCATTGCTTTACTTCTCCAGCAACTGAGAACTCTGTCATTCCCTGATTGCTGTACCCAAGATGGCCCCCAATTGTTAAATCCAGCCCTCTGTTCCCAAACGGCAGGTCCAGCAAGGCACCTGCCCTAGCTGTCTCCATTACCAGCTCTGTCAGGAAGTTACCCTACACACTCTAGTAGCCTGCAGGACCCTCTCCTCTATGCTGTGTCTATCTTTGCATATATCAGTAGCACAGCACATAGAGATTGCTATGGATGTTTTTCCAGAGTATGTGAGAGCTGCTAAAACTTATCAGACAGACTCCCCCTGAAACTGAAATTTCTTGCATAGCCCTGGGAAAAGTACTACACAGGCAACAGCAGTGCTGGCTACACCCCACTCACACCAGTTTACAGAGAAAACCACATCTCAGTTGTCATTCTCTTTCCTGGGGTCCATGGCATCCACATCCATCAGAATCTCTATTCCCTGAAACTGTGTTATATGCACACAGACACACGTGTACGCTTTCCTGTTCATATCTCCATCAACTGAAGTTCAGTAGAAACACCTGTAGAGAGCTTCCCTTGGTGCAAGCAATGGTTGGAACAGTAGCAAAGTGCTCATCAGAAGAACCAGTGTCCCTGCCACCATGCGTGCCATGTAGAGGGTCCTGCTGGCCCCAAGGGATGGTGGCAGATCAAGTCTGTCTGGAGGTTGCTTCCTTCCCTTTGGCAGTAGCAGAGGGGATTCAGAAGGAGGTTTTTCAAAGTTTGTTCTATTTGCACTGCTTTTGTGTCTCTTCTAACCTCTTTCTGAACTCTTGAATGAAGAGCTGTGAACAGAGCCTGATTTCTGTCTTTCCCACAAAGAGAAATAACAGGAAATAACACTTTTCTACAAAAAGGACAAACATACAAACTACTCAGATTTAACAATGCTCATATATCAAAAGGGACACTGTGAAGAGGGCACGAGGGACTTCTTTTATGAATGGGTTTGCTCATCCTGACTAAAAGTTGGCATCTTCCAATAGACTGAATTTTCTTTGCTAGCAAACAGTCCAGCTAAACTGACAAGCTTCTGAGTACATCCTGCTAAATAAACAGCCTTGTCTTCTTCTTGCAGAAACATTGCAATTATTATAAACACTGCAGATGGGAAAACAATTTGAAGGAAGGGAAGCTGGTAGGCTCCAGGAAGGGTCCTTTTATAATAACAAAAGAATAGAAATTAAGTAGGGCAAGTATCTATGCTTGTTTCTGTCTCTGAAAGGATTGCTTCCAGTAAATATTTTATCTATTAAGATGGCCTACAGCTAAAAATTTAGATTCTCTAGATCTTATATGCAAGGTCAAATACAAACCAGTTCTTGGAAAAGTGTGTGACAATGTGTATTTAACTTGACAGAAGTGCTGTTTTTTCAGTCTCAAACAGTTCATATGTCAGTGATAACTCTAAGCTTGTCCATTAAGAGCAAGAGCTTTCCCGAATGCCATTCTGGATTGGCCCACAATTTCTTCTCCGTATTTCTCAGCCAAAAGACCTCTCAGGCCCTGACTTGTAAAAGAAATGATGCTAGTTCATTTAGCTGTAGTCTGCTCTGAGTGATTTAGAAAGCCACCAGTGCACTAGCCATCAGCCCTAGAGCCGATGATATGCCAGTGCTGTGGGACATATCTTCAGGGAGATCTGCACATGTCTAAAAGCAGCTGTACTGCTGTGCACACTCTGTGTAGGTCTTAAAAAGCAGCAGAACCATCAATACCATTGTCATGGAAGGTTAATAAGCCTAAAATGTGTCCTGGCTTGCCCCACCCTTCTGCTGACAGGGGAAGCAAGGGCAGGAGGAAAACAAAGTCTTGGGCCATGACGTCCCCTCTCAAAGTGATAGCAGGTACCCATAGGTGTTTAGGTACTTGTTAGTGTCTTGATGCTGTGTTGGTTCTTTTTGTGGAAAAGAAGGAGGCAATGGGGCTAGGTAACTGGCCTCTGTCCACCCAGGATTCTGGTATTTGCTGCCCATTTTCCTCATTCCCACCTCTTTCTAATTGTTTAAGTATCATAGTTAACTGCTTTCAGCTTTTCTTTATATCCATTGTCACAGCAGTGTGTACTACCTGCCTTACTGGTCTAGTCCTCCCTTTGCACTCTCTCCCTTGAACTTCTCTCTACCTGTATGACTGAATGCCAACTCAGGCCTTTTGTACCCTTGTATTGGGTACAGAATGACCTTGACACATTTTGCAAACACAGTTGCCTCACCCTGCTTTGGTGAAATGACCAAACCTCCTTCAGGGTACCTAAGCTTGGGATTTCTGAAGCATTTTTAACTCTCTTATTTCTGACTGGTGAGATCTCCCTGACAGTCTTTGAAAGATGGATGATACACTAAAAGCAGAAAGTAAGATGTAAAAGTCCACATTTGGGCCTGTGCAAAAGTTAGGGAAAGGAAGACAGAAGAATTTCATTGAACTCAAAATATTTCACTTACAGTTTTTCCCCTCATATCATACAATTCTACAGAGATATGCATGAACATAAACATTGCTTTAAGAATCAAAGCAATAGTGTATCTGGCCTAAATTCTGTTCCTTGAGGTTGGGTCCTAGCAGGTGCCTCTCAGAAAACTGTAAAAATACCCCACTAGGATGAAACTTTCCTCTGCTGTAAGCCTTTGGCATTAGGATGTCTTTTGTCCATAAAGGCTACAGCCTTCTCCAGTCTTGCTGACTTGGCATGCCTTTTCTGGCTGCTCCTTGTGATCCATGTTGAGCCTTTAGACCTCATGCTTGCTAGGAAAAGGCACTTCCTATATCCTATAACTGCCACTTCAGAAAATTAACTCATGAATATTCTTGTGACTGAACAGAAAACTTTTGGAAAGAATTTTCCCATGGGCTTAGTACTAAGCAGTAGCAGTATGTAAGATCATCAGCTCATTGTGCATGCAAGCGGCTGGAGAGCACCAGACAGAAAGGGATCTGGGGGTGCTGATCGATACCTGCCTGAACATGAGCCAGCAGTGTGCCCAGGTGGCCAAGAGAGCCAGTGGCATTCTGGCCTGCATCAGGAATGGTGTGGCCAGCAGGAGCAGGGAGGTCATTCTGCCCCTGTACTCTGCACTGGTTAGACCACACCTTGAGTACTGTGTTCAGTTCTGGGCCCCCCAGTTTAAGAGGGACATTGAGATGCTTGAGCGTGTCCAGAGAAGGGCAACGAGGCTGGTGAGAGGCCTCGAGCACAGCCCTATGAGGAGAGGCTGAGGGAGCTGGGGTTGTTTAGCCTGGAGAAGAGGAGACTCAGGGGTGACCTTATTGCTGTCTACAACTACCTGAGGGGTGGTTGTAGCCAGGAGGAGGTTGCTCTCTTCTCTCAGGTGGCCAGCACCAGAACAAGAGGACCCAGCCTCAAGCTGCACCAGGGGAAATTTAGGCTTGAGGTGAGGAGAAAGTTCTTCACTGAGAGAGTCATTGGCTACTGGAATGGGCTGCCCAGGGAGGTGGTGGAGTCGCCGTCCCTGGAGCTGTTCAAGGCAGGATTGGACGTGGCACTTGGTGCCATGGTCTAGCCTTGAGCTCTGTGGTAACAGGTTGGACTTGATGATCTGTGAGGTCTCTTCCAACCTTGGTGATACTGTGAGACTGTGATCCTTGGAATGGTTATGAGAAGTAGGTAATGGTTTTCTCCAGAACACTAAATAGGTGATTAAACGATTTGGACTCCAGACTAATACACAATAGCTTTCTGTGGAAGAACTTCTCATTTGTATCCTTCCTGTTTCGCAACCCAAAACTTCAGAAAGCGCTTTTCGAACTTCAGTTCTCTGTTTTAAGTTCTCATTTCCATAATCTCTTCCTATCTCAGTGAGACAAATATGGGTCTGAAGAGCAGTGTTCAAGCAGCTAAATTGACAGTGAAGCAAAATTAAAAATTTGCTTCTTTAACTCTTACGCACTCTGTGATGGGGCTATCCATCAAGAGTGAGATATCTCAGGACTGATCACAAGCCTGGCACAATGTAATTACTGAACCAGAAGCATTGTATTATATAGCATGAAATGAAATAGCAACTTTGCCTTCCACATTATGAACCAGTTGACTAATGATGAAGTGTTGTAATTAGAAAATATGGAAGAAACAAAGCAAGGTATTCCACGGTCTGCTAACGTGTAGAATAAAACTACTGATAGTGTGAAGCAGGGAAATTAAAACCACTAAAACTGTAACAGAAAATAACAATGATATTCTTAATAAACTGTAAAATGAGAGTGTGGCAGTGTCCTCCAAAGTAGGTCAGGTTTAAAAGGATTATGTGCACCACATGAAAAGGACTTCTTCTGCTTTTGTGTCAGTGGACCTATTTTTTTTTCTAATATAGAATCATAGAATGGTTTAGGTTGGAAGGGACCTCAAGGATCATCCAGCTCCAACCCCCTGCCATAGGCAGGGACACCTCCCACTAGAGCAGGCTGCTCAAGGCCTCATCCAGCCTGGCTTTAAACACCTCCAGGGAGGAAGCATCCACAACCTCCCTGGGCAACCCGTTCCAGAGTTTTCTGATGACTGAGAACTGCTGCATTCATTAGCATAGTAACTGTGACAAAGCATCAGGAGATTGTGCTTTAAAAGACCAGAAAGGAAAAACGACAAGTTGTGGGCAAGAACTGCCAAAAGACCACCCAGTGACAGTAAGATAAAACCACTGGTGATAGATCTAGTAGTGTGAAAAAGTCACCATTTTGATATAAATTAGCTGGAAACAGAAGGAGAGGAAATTTTGAAGCAGTACAAAGTTTCCCCAAATCAGTACTGAAGACATTTTCCCCTGCCTCCATTTATTTGCCTGGAGCATGTGTCTTCAAATAAGGTGATTAGCTGGAAACCAAAACAGTTGAGCAACCTTTTTTGTTTCCTCACTTTCTCTTATTTCTTTCTTTTTTTTTTCCCCTTTTTCTTTTTCTTCTTCCTTTTCCTTTTCCTTTTTCTTATTTATTTTTTTCTTTTTCCCTGGATTAAAATCTTTCTGTAGTCTTAATATCAACTACAAACATTCTGAGTCATGCCAGTCTGGCCCACTTCCATTTTACCTTAATGTTAGCTGCAAACTTAACAATGCCTGAGTGATACAAGGATTTAGGCTTTCAGTGAAATCCACACAGGTTAGTCAGAAGCCTCTTGCTGCCCTCACTCTGCTAGATTTTAAAAGCAGGTTTATTTGCCTCATGCATAGCTATTTGCCCTCTTAGCACTTTGAACTACTCAAAGGCTCTTCCTCTGATTTCTGGATAACACAGATCTTCAAAATTTGGCAGCCTAATGCCAAATAAGAGCTTTGCAGAGACAAACACACAGCTAAAGCAAGTGGCTCCAGCCTTTCTCATGTCAGAACACAGTGACCATCACGGTCATTCTGCCAACTGCTGCCAGCAGGAGCTCTTCAGGTGAGCAGTCACAGCTGGAGCAGCAGCTTGTGCAGTTCTCAATTCAATGGGTAAGATAGTTGTGGCAGTAGTACATGCTGGAAACTCCCTCTTGGCATAGTTCTGACACTGCTGGGTCTTCTCGACCATCACTTTTAGTCTCTGGGAAGAAATATTGTAAGAAAAAGCCCCACATTTAGACCATGCACTGACAAAAGCAATGAAAAATATGAGTGAAGATTGCCAGACACCAGCTTGTAGCATGTTATTTGAACACCATAGGAAAAAAATGTACAGTATGCTGTGTTATTGACAACCAATCCTAGGACTAAGCATCTTTTTGCCTGTTCTGGGCTGTATGACTGCCTGTGACCTTGAAGAGGCTGTTTTTTCAGCCTAGAAGTTCACAGGTGCACAGAGAAGGTACAAACCCGGTAGAGAAATGCTAAGTTATGAAAGAGCTACTGCATGTTTACAGAGGCAAGAAGCTGCCTGAGACAGAGCCAAACTGCCATGCTGTGCCACACGCATGGTGCTGACCTGGAGCAGGAATTCTGGCACGGAATGGCAGAGCCCTGAACCAAATGGCCATGCTGCCTTTTCCACAGCCTCCGGGGAACAGCCTTTCCCATCCACGATTAATGCACTGGAGCTGGTTGAGCCTAGGAAATAAATGTAGGTTAGAAAAGAAAGGCAACATCTCACACCCACACCACATAGCCAACATATCTTTTCACAAGATTAAACTTCAGGGGAAGCCAGCCTGCAACCTGATGGCACAGGGAAATATGAAAGGCAGACAGGAAAAGAAGGGAATAGTTTTTGTGTTCCTATTCATGGCATTGTGGAAAATACTGGTGGAAGACAGTATCTGCATCTAGGAGCTGGGGCTTTTTAGCCTGAAGAGGTGACAACTAAGGAGTGATAAATATGTAAGGGGTGAGTGGCAGGAGGACGAAGCCAGCCTCTTCTCGGTAATGCCCAGTGACAGGGCAAGGGGAAATGGGTGAAAGTTGAAGCATAGGAGGTTCCATGTGAACCTGAGAAGGAATTTTTTTCACTGTGAAGGTGATGGAGCACTGGAAGGGGCTTCCCAGGGAGGTTGTGGATTCTTCCTCTCTGGAGATATTCAGGAACTGTCTGGATGCATGCCCTGGCAGGGGAGGGCTGGACCAAATGATCTTTCGAGGTCCCTTCCAGACATGTTTGCAAAACACATTTTTAAAACTGCTGAGTGATGGAGACAATATAGCTTCCCCTGTCTCCTAGACCTGTCCTTCTTGTCTTCATTAATTCTTCCTCATGGCCAGGCCAGGCAGTCATGGTTGCAGTTTAGGCTTATTCTTCTATTTCTTATTGCAGCACAAAGACCAGACTGTTTGCAGCAGGCTTTCACATATTTGAAGACTGTTACATCTCCACTCAGTCTCTCTTTTCTTGACTAGGCAAACCCAGTTCTTTAACCCATTCTTTGTGAGTAATGCTTTAATGATTGTCATTTTTCTTGCTTTGCCTGAGTGGAAAGAGAGCACACCTTATCTTCTCCTCAGATGGGAAAAAGGGAGACTGTATCACTACCAGGTCTATTTGGAAAGTCAGTGTGAATCAGGTAATGGCCAGGGACTGTTGCCTTCTCATGTTGTGTTTTAATAGACAGCCAATTCAGTGTCACATGAATAGCTGGATATCAAAACTGAATAGAGAACAAATCAGCACCATACGGATGTATGAGCTTCAGAGTGACAAACACCCCAGAAACGTCTGAGACAATGAAGGCAGAGAAGTACAAGACACAAGAAGAAGTAGGTACTGGAAACATGCAAGGAATCAAGATGACAGTCTGGGAGAGGGTTGAGCAGGGAAAAACAGTCCTTGCCTGACCTCTGAAGAATGAGGTAAGGGGCCAAATTGGCTTGCACTCCTGAACGGGACACTGGAAGTTTGAGCTGGGCTGGGTCTTGTTTCAAAGTGCTTTGAGCATGGGAACAACACGGTGCATGGCTGGGGTTACTAATGCTTGCAAGAGGACAGGGGACCAATGTCCTAACCCAGACAGGGAAGAATGATGGTCTGTGCAATCAGAACCTGCACAGGGCCTTAAGCAGTCTTCTTTAGTATATCTAGCTGTTGCCACTCATCATATTGGAAAGTTATTATGTTTATAACTTGAAAGTAAAATAAAGGAAAAGTAAAAGGAAGGGAACATTCAGGACATCAGAGGGGGGGAAAAGAGAAAAAAAGCTACCGTTGTATTTGGTGGCATTTTCTGACGCCCTCTGGCTTACATTCAGTAATTGATTTTATCAACAATAAATAAAAAAGGCTTTTTCTACTCCCCCTTCTCCCACTTACCACTTTTGTCAAGGCTCCTGATTGACACAGAGTAGGATTTTTGAGGGTATTTTTGTGTTAGTAAAATATCAGCCTGGAATCTGACTCTGTCTCCTTGGAACACTCTGTGCCTTTCTGAGGGGAGCTTCTGGGGGTGTGTGAGCTGAAGAGACAGGTAATGTTGCTGAAGCTCTTTTGTGGCAATCGCATCAAAGTGAAAATGTGAAGAAACATGAGTTATCAGCTTCTGTTCCCACTTGCAAAGAGCATTTTAGAAACTCATTTTGGGTAGAGGGGAAACAAAACATGAACATAATTAATCTCCATTTTGAAAAGTACCTAACAGATTATTGCCTGTTTCCAGATGATGCATATACACTACAACCAGTCCTGGATTATCTAATAGCCTGGTAGAACAGAAGTGGCAACTTTTACCACCAGGCAATTGGTGAATTTCCTAATGAAAATGAAAACCCCATGCTCTATTTTGGAAAAGCCACAGGAACCTGAGACTCACATCTCTCCCTCTTGGACCCTTCATGATATTTTTGAAGATCTCACCAAGCAGTTTTTCCCAATACCTGAAACATCATGAGGATAATGATACTGGCTTTGCCTCTTTTTGCCCACTCTTGCTGTAGGCAACAGCACTTCTGTTGCTGAGGAGAGCAACAGAAAAAAAAACATTCAGGACATCACCCTTTTGGTCACACAGTTCCTAACTGCACGAGTGGGTGCTGAACTGTTTCACTCACTGTGGGTTGGCCTGACTAACACCACTGCCATTTAAGACCTCCTGGACTATTATCAGGGAGACTGTGTGGGTCCAATCAACTGCAGGTAAGCCTGTAGCTTCTCTTCCACATCACTAATCCAGGGTGCAGCCCAGTTGCCTATGTTTGGCTCATACTAATGAGAAATTCAGGATATTTGCAGTGGAGAGTCAAGAAAGAGGTGGGATTTTTGAGATAGGTATTAGAAAGTACTTCAGAGATTTAAGGAGGGGGGGGGAGAAATATACCACCATGGAAAGATTAAGAAATAGCAAAGTGGAAAAAAAAAAAAAGAGTGAAAAACCTCTCAGAAGATGGCAACTCAGCACCACCAAACAGCTAAACAGCTATTCTGGGGGGCCTTGGAGGATGGTAAAACTTTCCTCTTCTGTCTGATGCCTGGAAGTCAAGACACCTTGAGGTGATGAGAATACTAACACTTAGTCTGACAGCTTGTTAAATCTTAACCATCTCTTGTTTGTCTTAATAGAAATATTTTATAAGTTATTTATATATTGCTGGCAGCATCTCTTTATGCATAGAAATTTGCTCAAAACGGCTTGGAAATATCACAGGACCCCTTACTCAACAAATGAAGTTGCCTTTGAATCTTACCATGCTTTCTCAGTTGTGTCCTGCTGGGAATGTGGCTGCTTTTCATCCGAGGTTGTTCTCAGGGACTGCATCTACAACCCCACCCTGTGATGCTTTCTAGATATGGTTAGGACATTTACATGTTAGCCAATCTATCTCCAAACTGCATTCTTCTCCAAACTGCATTCTTCTCCAAACACCTGGACACATTCTTCGTAACCAGGCACAAACTGGTGAGACTCATCACAAATAACAGACAGTGAGAAACTCTCTGAAGTAATCTATATTTCACCTATGCTATCTGACCTTCAGAAACCCTTCCCTCTGGGACATTTCTATCCAGCTGGTTTGCCACCTGTCTTTTTTCCTTTCTGAAGTGCATGCTGGTTGGTTTAAGTTCTACTCTGACATGCCTCATGTCTCCGATTAACTATACAGGCAACACAGGCACCAGTAACCTTAGGGCACTGTGGTGCTGAGTATCCAGATTTCACATGTAGCCCTGTTTATCACTGTGAAGACAGTCTCAAAAGCATTTGGATTGTAGTAGTCAAATTTATTTCCACTGTAGAAGCACACTTGTTTCAGTAATAAAAAAATAACATTTTTTTTGCAGAATAAAAGTAATCCTGTAGTGGTATAAATATATTTACTTGCACAAGAATCCATGTAAGTCACTCAACACATATTCAGATTTCATATTCTCACAGTCCTATGTATGAAATGGAGAGAACAGAAGATAATTACTTACAGAAACAGGAGAAATGTGAAGTTTGGCTCAGTCGGGATTTAAACATATATGAAATAATGGAAAGCTTACTTGCTTGTTTGGTTTTAAAAAATTGTTTTAAATGAAGACATTGCTTATGAAAAATACTGACAGACTTCAGCACTGAGGATTCCTGGGTTTCTCTCTGAATCATACTATATGGTGTCAGCCATAGAAGCCTCTTCCAGCTGCGTCGTGGACATGACCTCAGTGCTGGCCAGTAAGTAACATCAGGAGTGTTAACGTTCAAGATCAGTGCTTCTTTGTGCTCAGTGCTTCTTTGTGCTCAGCTTCTTTGTCTCCATACCAGAGACCTCCATCACCAGCTACTCTTTTCCAAGGAACAAACCAGGTCTAGCACTCTACTTCAAAGGGTCATCACAGCCTCAGACAGCACATCTGACCAATCAGGAAATCCCTATGCTACACTAAGACAGATGCTACATTCCAAATAGAGCGATGATTGACCTGGTGCAACCAGCAGTTCAGCTTATAATACGTATAGTTGATGTGTAACTTAGTATGAATACTTCACGCAAAAGGAAATGTACTATTTTCTGCACTCCCCATTCAGTTCAAGCAATGGAACAACAGTAAACGAAAGTGGAGTGAATTTAACTTAAAGTACATACTTCAACTTTTAGATAATTCTTGAACTCTTTTTCCCATTGTGGGAGTGGAAAAAAAAAAGATAAATTAAATGTAGTGAATCAATCACATCATGACTCTGTGTTACTGGGTTCTGTCTAATTTATACTTCTTCACTGTGTGGGCCAACATTAGCACCATGCCCTCACAACATATGTTGACTTATTCTAATTATTCTTTACTGTTAGTATATTGAAAAAAGTACAAGCTTCAGCCTTGATTCTTCTCACTGTGTCTACAAAAGGAGGACACCAAACTAATACAACACAATACTGAAGACAAGAGAACATAACACTTAGTTCTGCTACACTGAAAAGGAATTCCACACAAGATCGTTTAAGTAGGCACACTGACATACTGAGCACCATTCTTTTTTTTCTGATTTTTTCCTCTTTTAGTTTAACATCAACACTCAACTCTGAACAGAAGAATGTTAAGCCTCTAGGACAGTTTCAGTATTAAGAAAAGAACTACTTCTATTTTACAAACATCAAAACATTAACATTGACACTTTAGAGAAGAAGTTCACTGCAAGTGACCCTCTCTCTGAATTCGAAGGCGCTCCTTCTCCACTTGCAAGCGCTCCTTCTCAATCTGCAGCTTCTCCGACTCAAACTTTAAGAACTGCAGCCTCTCTTTCTCTAACTGCAAACGTTCCTTTTCAAGTTTTAACTTCTCAGTTTCTAGATCCAGAGGCTGCATGATGGGTTTTTCTGTTTGGGTGAGGTCATTTTCCACAGCAGGCTTTTCAGCATGCAGAGTCTCTAGCCTGAGTTTCTCCCATTCAATCTGAAGCCGCTCCTTCTCAATCTGCAGTCTCTCGCGCTCCAGGTCAACATGCCGCAACCGTTCCTTTTCAATTTGCAGGCGCTCCTTCTCTACTTGCAACCTTTCAGCTTCAATGTCTAGTCGCTGCTTCTCCAACTCCACCTTTTGTTTCTCCAGATTTATAAGCAAGTGAGAATCTTCATAGGCTAGCCTAGCTTGAGCAGAGCTCAGGTTTCCAAACTCTTCAATGTGGGGGAAGTCCGGTAGGTCGTTTTCCTTTTTTGAATCTGGCAAGACTGATGACAAAATTTCTTCTTCTTCCTCAATAGGAAACTGCAGAGAGGAATGTGACAGACATGAATTACATTCAAGTCTCTATGCCAGAATAACACATTGGTTTTTTTTCATCTTAAAAGCTACTCAGAACTATCTCATAATGTGAAATAGCCATGTCTGATCAAAAGACTGTTTTCTACCTTTACACAGGCAGAGAAACACTTTATTCACAGGATATCTGATCTGAAAAATGGAAAAAAAATCAGTTTGTCAGTGGTCATGCAAGAACAGAAAACACTGCATGATAGAAACTACAAAGCATTCAGAACCACTTATAGAAAATCTGATCTAAACCAGTATTTGTTGTTCTTATTTTTCATACAGGTGAGTGACATTCATGGAAGTCACTAGAAATTTGTTGTAATTAATCACAGCAGCTGGATCTACAGATTACATGGTATGTTGGTTAATACAGCATTCACTAACTGCAGGATTCAGTTTCTCAGAAATGTGTAACACTGACATTTTTCACATGCTCCTAACCCTTAAAATTGTACTGTGGGTCAATAAACGTGAATTGCTTAACCAATTTTGTATTAACATCACATTTGTTGTAAAGCTACTTATGATGCTGATGACTAGGTAGTTAAGACCACTGCTCTTGGCAGACTGTAACAAGTCCTGTAGAATTTACACCTACTTGTGCCACAAATTCATAGTACACAAGGGATAATTGTTTCCTATGAAGTATGCTGTGAAAGTAAGGCAAACTGAGGAAGATAGAGGTTCAGAAAATCTTAAGGCAGTAAGAGGACAGTCAGTCCTCTAGCATTAGAACAGACACACTGTTCTTTAGCACTTGTCAGACAGCACTCTTACCACCATTTAACAGCTTATGCTGATTTTTTTCCCAGCACACATCTCAATTGAGCTGAGACAGGAGTTTATTCTCTCCTCATCCGAAGAAGAAACCCTCAAACCAAAATCAGTGAAATACTCCTGTTTGCAATGGGAACTGTATTTTTGTACAGGCACAACACAACTATCCAAACATTTAACTTCACTCTTGCTAGCTGCCTACCCCAGGACAGACACAATACTACCAGGAGTACCAAAGTGTCTACAGGATCCACAGCAGCTTGTCAAACACATTAAAATTCTGACAGAGAGGAATGGCTGTTTGACTTAGTGTAATACTTCCATATCCTTTGAGTTCATTTTAGGAAACACAAATAGTGTTCTATTTCTGTATTTTGGTATTCTATTTCTTTCTGTAACTGCAGGTAACATACTTCAATTTGTTAAGGAAGTGGATTTTTCTTCCCTGTTCATCCACCCATTTGTTCCAAGTATTAAAACAACCTGTTTCCTTCAACTGCACATTTTTCATTCCACTGGACTAATTCTTATTTATAGCACATACAAATGGAAAACGTGCAAAAAAAAGTTGATAATGAACATCCAAGACCTTACACAATTTCAAGTTGAGAGATTTGAATATCATCTCTTTGAAACATATTTGTTTCTACAGTTTCTTCAATTCACACATTCCGAAAAAATCAGAAACAGATGCTGTAAAGAAACACAGCAAAAAGCCTTTTGCTGAAATGAGATGAAAGACACATTGCATGTAGCTAATATATGTCAATCACTCACTTCAAAATTCTGTGGATCCTCCTCTTCCTCTTCTACTTTGATTTCTGTTAAAGATCCACCAGCTTCTCTGAAGTCAGTGATATTTTGCCATTCAAAACTAGATTCAATTGCAAACCCCATTTTCTCATCCATGTCTTCATTGAGAGAGTCATCTAAATTGGATGAAGGAAGGTGAAACCCAGCACCTACGACTTTGATGTTTGCATTCAGACGTTTTCTCTTCATGAGTGCTCTCCAGTCAAGGTATCGCCTTTTCACTTCTGTCCCTGTTCTTTGCTCTCCTTCACCTACAGCATTTACACACTCTGCTATTTCCTCCCAAGCTTTCCGTTTCATCTCATTAATTGTTGTATTCAGTTGCTTTGAAAAGAGTACTTCTCTCCTTTTTCTGATTTCCTTAAGAAGAGTTTGAGTTTCCTGAACACTAAAATTGCTTTTTCTTTTTCTTTTTAACTGTTTCATTTTTTCCAGCTTTAACCTAATAATTTCACCACAGCAGACACAAAGATGATCTGACACTAATCACTTATTTACGCAAATAAAACTTGAAAGCAAATGAAAGCAGAACTCAATTCTTGTGATTTTTCTCTTCACTTTGCAGTACTTTCTTATTTGTCAGGCTTCCTAGGAGGAAAAAGAACAAACAACATAAGTCTCCAAGGTATACACTGTATTCTTTCATTTTAATGAAAGCAACTCCAAAGTCATCATTTAAGGAACACATGGTTTGAACTGATCATTCTTTTGATAAAAGGTAACCATTTTGTTAAAATCTGAATATAAAGTAGGTAAAGATACTTTCTCTCATCTCATGTGAATGATAAATCCACTAATACATCTAAGTCACAAACTGTTAAGTCGATAGTTCCATTTAAAAATACAACTCTTTTCCTTCATCTCTTAAGAGTTTTGCCTATCAGTATTTGCTTAAGGCTGAAATTTGACATACACATTTCAATTTGAATGCTGAATTACTTCCAAAAGAAGCTAAATTTGTTGTATCGTTACTTCAAAACCAAGAATTGCTCAAGGGACTGAAATTCCTGACAAACATTTAAAATGAGGTATTAATTCCACCCAACCCCCCAACTACATTAGTATGAAATGCTGAAGTTTTAAGGGCTTTTCTGACTCATCTTAATGACAAAAAACAATTGGAACAATTCTGCCAAACATCAGAAATTAACTTTTAGTTCAAACAAATGTGTTGCATTAGAGATGTTTTAAGAGGAAAGAGACTTAGAAATAAGTCACTACATGCCCATGGTAAAGACTTCCTCTAGCCTTCTCACACTGCAAAATTCATGTCAGCTGTGATAGCTAGTTTCAAGTTCATCCCACCCTCTACTCTCAGCACCTTTATCTGGTGCTGAAAAGAACAATAAAGCCAACAGATTCTGTGCAACTCTGTAAAGAAAGTGAAAAATTTGAGTAGGAGAAACAGTGGACTAATAATGCAGTGAGATGAATGTATCCCAGATCATACAACCAAAAAAACCTCAAACCGGAAGCAGGAACTGAGAATAAAAAATGGTTCTTGGTCAAAGACTGTTTAGCAGTGGTCCAATTTAAGATTCATGTTGAACTTTGAAACACATTAACTACCACTTCAGATTTGGTTTTAAGAGGCTTTAAAATCTAGTAAGGAAACAATTCATGTTACTGTACTGACAATTTCACACAGTATCACAGTATCACCAAGGTTGGAAGAGACCTCACAGATCATCAAGTCCAACCCTTTACCACAGAGCTCAAGGCTAGACCATGGCACCAAGTGCCACGTCCAACCTTGCCTTGAACAGCCCCAGGGAAGCTGTTTGCTTACTATTAACCCAGTAAACAATTTTTGTCCATTTGATGCAAATGGTTTGCACATTATCTATTCCATTGCTACTGACTAATGGACTTAAATATCTCCCACCAAGTTATGCAGAGTTCTTACATTACTGATTATTTTTTTCTTCTGTTATTCTTCTGAACTTGGTTAAAACATATAGGCCAGCACATTACACAAAAACCTCTCATTTTGGGGATAATGCACCTAATCGTTTAGGTATCATTCTTCATCTCCTGTGCTCTACTGACTGCAAATACGTGGCTCACTTGCAGCAGTCTTCTGTATCAGGCAACACTATTTCATACGCAAACATGTGAGTATGCTGGCAAGAGATTTTTTTTTTTAAACTGCCAAGATTTAATAAAATATTTTTTAAACTACCTCAGCTTGAGACAACCTAAGAATTTTGTACTACGAACAGATTTACTACAGGAGCACCAGGTTCACCACTGGACAGTCCTCTTTCCAAGAAACTTGCAGGTTGAACATGTGAAAAGACACGCACTTTAGAGAACCAGCAATACTTAGAAGAGTCATTTAAAATGCAGACAGGAGATGCCGAAGATGGATAGCAGCTGTGGATTCAGGTAGTATACGGATTAATAGATGAAAGGTTTCCCATCCTTTCAGATAGCAATGGCCATGAACGGAAGAACACCTCCCTTCCGAGCAGGCAGAACGTTTTGGAGGGATGAAGGCGGGCACAGCCCTTAGGGTTGAAACGGCTCAGCCAGCGACCTCGGAGCCGGCCAGCGCGGCCGCCAGGGTCCCGCCAGAAGGCGCACGAAGCCCTGCGGGAAGGCCACGAAAGGCAACAAAGAAAGGCAGCGGTACGGCTGGGTGCCCCGGCCGGCATGGGCCTGAGCCCCACCAGGCCTGCTCCCCAAGACTGGCTGCGCCTCGTCCGCGGTCGCGGGCCCAACCTCTTGCTGACCCACGCGGAACAGGTGGGTGCGCGGGCCCCATCCGCGACGCAGCGCAAGGTCTCCCCCAGCAAATGACCCATAGGCGGGCCCCGCTGCCTCTAGCGGGACGAGGAGGAAGACCTCGCAACGAGGCCGCCGACAACGACGGCGGACAACAGCCTCGCTGCTCTTGGGGACCGAGAGCAGCGATATCCCACCGCTCCCCTCCTACAAAGACGCTGAGGACTGCCTACACCCCGCATAGGCAGCAGTCTCATAGGGGTAACGGTTGCCTCAGCTCTGCAACAGCTAGCACTGCTCCACTCCATACCCCGCCCGTTCCCCGGGGAGCCGCACGAACTACTCACCTACGCCCAACTCGCCTCTCCGGGTCGCCGGCCCTTTAACAACCACCACTCTCTCATTGGGCAAATTGCGTGCCTGTCAGTCCCTCCCGCACGCCTATTGGAAGTCCACGTCCGCCACTTCCTCTGGCCCCACCTCCTCACCACCCTGACGCCCCAGACGGGCCGGAATCCCCTACATTGGTTTCGAGCGCGGCAACTCCTCTACCAGTGTGACTGCCGCCGTACGCCAGCCCCCAGACCACACTGGCTACAGATGCTGTTTGTCTGCCCGATGCCTGCCGATGATTGGCCACGGGCTGCCAAGGCCCGCCTCACCTCTCAATGAGCTTCCGGTGGAGAGGCTCTTGCAGGGTCATGAAGAAGCCAGACAGGGCGGTTCTGGTGTCTGTGCCCTGCTTGGCCTGCGTGAGGGGGCGGCAGGCAGCCTAGGGATGGTGAGAGAGGGCTGGCGCCAACCTGCGGCAGTCTGTGAGGGAGGGGGAAGCTCTGCTGCACAGTGTGCCCTGACCGCAGGCCCAGGCAGAGTGTGCACGTTTGCCCTGTGACCCTCTCTACAGCCGAATAGAAGCAACGAGAAAACAGCATCCGTAGTCAGCGTGGTCGCTATGCTTAGGGTGGCAGAGCTAATAATACTGCATAGCAGTGTATGTTTCTTCCTTGACTGCGTTGTTTGAGTGTACTGTTGGTTTTGTGATTAAAATAGCGAAATTACACTTGCAGAGATAATAAATATTTTTCAAACACTATCTTTTGGGAAGTGGTGCCTGTTGTAAGTCATGTTGCCGTTAATGTAATTGGACATATAAGCAAAAGCACAGCTGTAGAGTTCTCCGTTCTTGGGCCCTTCGTTTTTTGTTTTCTCTCAGTCATAGATGAAGTGCCTGGCATTTGCTCTTTGCGTTACATCCTGTTGCCTTGGTAACATAACCTTTGAGCAGGCTTAAAGCACTACTTGCAAGTAGATAATTAAAAATCTTTTGCTGAAGTTTCCTACCTGCTTCTTCTGCCTAAACTGATGGGTGTATTGTTTTGCTTATTTATTAGTAGCTCAATCAGATACAAGTTCTCAGCTATATTCAGCATTTGAACTTAAGCATTTTCACTGGACAGATAGCTGCTAGTAATCAGAATTACAATGACGAAACAACAGATTTCCTTTAAAATGGTATTTTCCAGTTTTGGTCAACAACTTTGTCAGTGAACTTCCTGAAAAGTGGCACTTTGTTCTGCCACTTTGGCCACAACAACCCCATGCAGAGATACAGGCTGGGGCTGGAGTGGCTGGAGAGCAGCCAAACAGAAAGGGATCTGGGAGTGCTGATCGATGCCCACCTGAACATGAGCCAGCAGTGTGCCCAGGTGGCCAAGAGAGCCAGTGGCATCCTGGCCTGCATCAGGAATGGTGTGGCCAGCAGCAGCAGGGAGGTCATTCTGCCCCTGTACTCTGCACTGGTTAGACCACACCTTGAGTACTGTGTCCAGTTCTGGGCCCCCCAGTTTAAGAGGGACATTGAGATGCTTGAACGTGTCCAGAGAAGGGCAACGAGGCTGGTGAGAGGCCTCGAGCACAAGCCCTACGAGGAGAGGCTGAGGGAGCTGGGATTGTTTAGCCTGGAGAAGAGGAAGCTCAGGGGAGACCTTATTGCTGTCTACAACTACCTGAGGGGTGGCTGTAGCCAGGAGGAGGTTGCTGTCTTCTCTCAGGCGGCCAGCACCAGAACAAGAGGACATAGCCTCAAGGTGGGCCAGGGGAAATTTAGGCTTGAGGTGAGGAGAAAGTTCTTCACTGAGGGAGTCATTGGCTACTGGAATGGGCTGCCCAGGGAGGTGGTGGAGTCGCCGTCCCTGGAGCTGTTCAAGGCAGGACTGGACGTGGCACTTGGTGCCATGGTCTAGCCTTGAGCTCTGTGGTGACGAGTTGGACTTGATGATCTATGAGGTCTCTTCCAACCTTGGCAATACTGTGATACTGTGAAAATATTTACAGAAACTCAACATGAAAAGGTTGTAAATGTATCAGCTTTATTAGAGGTGATCATTATTTGGCTGCCATGATTGCCTGTTGTGTACTGAACATAATAAACATTTTGAAAGGAAAATAGTAAGGAGTAGGATAGCAAGGTTATGCCACGTTGTTGGCAATATGCGAGCATACTTCTTACTAAGGCCTAAATATGAACTAGGCTTAGATTTATATTATTGCCTGTGTTTTGACAGTGCTGAGAAATGTGATGCAAGTGTGCCCTGCAGGTCTTGCAAGCTAGTTCCAAGTAGATTCAGGTGCAAGTAGGTGGAAAATTGATAGAGAATGAAAGTCATTAACAGTTTGAACCTCTGCCAGTCTGCAAAAATAATTAGTGCTAATCACACTTCATTGAGTATCCTGCCCTTATTGGGAAGCACAAAAGCACTAAATATGATTAGTGTCCATTAGACTAATTTTAACTAGGAAGCATATGATTTCCTAGGGTAGCTGCGTAATTCTAAATAGCTTTATTTTCTCCCTCTACTGTTTTTCCACTATTACAGAGGCTGTTGATCACAGGTGAAAAATCCTTGGACCTCCTTCATTCATGTGAAGTGTCTTGAATTTATTTTGAATTTGTGCAATTTGTGTGTATTTTATTCATTAAATCCTTGCTTTTTATGACAATGGGAAAAGCCCCATCATACCGTCTGCCGCAGATACGAACTGTGCCAGTCCATGGTGAATTTCCTGGGTTTGTAGAACATGTATAGGCAATGTTATTCTGATTACAAATAGATGCATCTCAAATTTGGTTTGTTGCTCAATATAAGCTTTTAACATTGTGAGCACTTGGAATGCTTTGTGCATGTCTCCAACTGGCTTCTGGTAGGTGTGTGGCAAATGCTGGAAAGTTAATTTTTATTGCTGTAACACTACAGAGGTTTGAGAAGGTTTGAAGGTCACCTAAGAAAACACAGGGCTTCCACACTTTCTGTTAATGCCATTTCTGCATCCTTTTAGACTAATTAGTTTATATCTTGATTTAAAGCCATTTCTAAGTAGTATGGAAGCACATTTCATAATACCTAATGATTTGCAATACACAAACTGTTAAAACCCCCTATATTTCAATCTGAGCTAGACAGATCCAATTAAAAAACCACACCAGTTTAAATGAGCACCTTAAATGGTAAACTTAAAACTTTGCAGCAGGCTAAATTAAATACTACAAGGTCCAAGGACAATTTAATGCCCCTCCCCCTCCCCCCAGTGCAGTTTTCTTGATTCGTTTTAATATTCAAAGTGCTCTCCACTTGAACAAAGAAACAAAGTAAAAAAAATTAGTTACCCTCATTAAAACCATTGTAGATTCTCTGTATTTTGCAAGTCACTGGAAGAAGAACAAAAAAAAGACCTGAAAATTATTCAGTTGCAATGGTGCTTTTATTTCACAAAAGAAATAACATCTCGGCAAACAAGTAGCTCACACTTCCCACATATCAGCAGAACCCAGGCAGCAGCAAAATATTTGTTACTGATTGCTTATGTTTTATTGGATGTTACAAGAGAAAAAAAAAAAAAGAAAGCAAATTGAGCATAACATTCGGCTATAACTATTGTCGAATATACCCCTGCTTTCAGTCAGCTTTAATTAAAATAGATCTCATGCTGCCTCCTGTTGGTCATCTACAAACGAAAGCACCTAAAATGAGACTCCACGTTACGAACTGCAGACAGCACATTCTATATCCTATACCTTACCTACTGCTAATCAAAGGAGGTATACAGCTTTTTTCATGGAGTAGTAGTAGAAATAAATCTGACCCGTTAAATCTACTCCATTTTGTGGATATAATGAATTTTTAACAACAGCAATAAACTTACTTTGATTGTATTCAGAATATAGAAAATAAATTCATTAGTACATAAATAATAATCATCAGGTCTGTGCAAACATAATCAATGTAACACCTGCATAATTGATATTTATTAGAGCAAACAAACCAGTATGATAACATTACCAAAGTGCCATAATGTTCTGATAGCATTCTTTAAAAATTAAGATTATCCAATATAATCATTACTGGATTTTAAAATCTCACATACAATATTTATTATTTTCATGTATCTTATACTGGGCATGCTTATGTTGTGTTCTGTGACATCGACTAGAATTCTATTATAAATGTTTTGGTTACATCATTTAAGTGCAAATAGTACATTACAGCTTTACATGCAATTTGTTTTAAGCATCTTACTATACTTCAGTGAGAATACAGGTAATCATTAATCTAGTAGCTGACTGTTTTTAGAGGAAGGTATTCTTTCATAAAGTACTGTGAGTTTTGAAAAGTCAGAAAAGATGTAAAAAAATACTGTGCAATAATTTTGTGACTACTTTAAAATTGCGTAACAGCTGCATAATAAAGCAGTCTGAAAAATCAATTCGATCCAGACCTACAGTAGTTATGCCAGTAATCCATGTTCTTCTGAGTAGTGTAGTTGACTTTGCTGAGTTTTCTTACAGTAGTGATTAATCATGAGACTGGGAATACAGGCCTTTAATTCTAGCATACAGTCTTGGTTTTAATCATGATTTTCTAACACAGTTTCTTCTGCACTCAGTTTTTCTATAAGATTTAAGACTCTGTATGCGGAATTGTGGCAAATCAACTTTTTTCCTCTGTGAGAACTGTAGTACAGGCCTACCTATATAACTGAAGAAAACTATACTATTTCACAGAAACTTTTCTGTAAGCAGTGGTATAAAGTAACTGACACTACTACGTTATTTCCTGGTCACTGAGTAAGAGGGCTCACCTCCATTTGAAATCTATGATTTGTCAGACTTGGAGCTGACATTAACTCCCATGCAAATGTAGCATACAATATTAAAGAACCACGTCTGTGTTCCAAATTATACTTCAGTTTTCACTATATATACTACTAATAAGTAATTTACCAGATACATCATTACTCTGTCTGATGTCACATGCCAGAGGCTTATACATAGCGCAAGTAGCTGGATGGAAGACTGCTAAAAAAATTTTAAAAGTGCCTTAAGGAAACAATTGTAGGAAAGAGCATCACCTGAATTACTGACTGACTCACTTGCTGTTCATGTGACCCAGCAATTTGGACATGACAGTGGCAATTAAAAAAAACCCTTGCAATTCTCTACTCTCTTCAATTTGCATAGCAATTTATACCCATGAACTTTTGGCATGTGACTTTTCTCATTGACTAAATGTCACGCTACTATTACTCAGGTATAAAACCAAAACAATAACACAAGCAAAGGAGAATGAAGTATTCTGATAAAGTGACAAGTAGCAATAATTAATGGTTAATAAAGTTTCTATGCTACCCTAAGTAGCTTTATTAATGCTACAACTACCATTCATTTATATGTCTGTTTTCATCCTACTGTTTCACTAAGCAGGAAGAGTATTCTCCATCTTTCCTAAACTATTTAGTACTTTACACTAACAAAAAGTAGTTGTATTCCAATATAAAAATTCTTGTGTTTCAGTGTAGTGATTGTAAAGGTTACCTAGCTAAGTGTAGCTATGGAGACTCATTATAGAAGAGCAAAATAAATGTAGAAGTTGCTCGAAATGCTGTAACAACAAGCTATTTACTTCTACAGAACTGACACAAATTTAATACAAATAAATTACTAAGTGGAAAAGTTCCACTTTATTATTTTCTCCAAATGTACATAATTTTCATTTGCATCCTTATGAAAATGTTTATGGTTGCTACTATCTAAATTTATAAAGGTATCTGACAATCAATAATAGAGTTGGTCACCGAATTGGAACTTTCTATTGTTTACTGTTTCAAAAGAAGAACGTTGCTAAGCAATACTGAGCTTTAAGCCTTAATACTGAGCTTGAGTTTTGCAGAAAGTACATGCATTAGTGACGTGACAATGAACCTACCACGGTCATCTCAAGCCTTATGAAAGATGTTTTAGATGCCTCACTAAATTTTGTTCATTTTCAAACTGCTTGGAAAAGATGTGATTTGTTATTCAGAACCATTCTGTTTGGCATTAAGACAAGCTTACTGCTTAAATTATATTTATATGGAATTTAAGCCTCTCACTATCTTATTTAAACATTTGGTTAAGAAAGGAAATTTTTAGCCTGTGCAAGATTGCAAATGAATTTATGAAACCTAAATGGTTTCAATGTCCTTCTGTCACACACAGGTCCTACTTTGTATGCATGAAGATCAGATTTACTTCACAATTTATGCCTAGTCTAATATTAATACTGTAAATCCATTACAATTTTAACATTATAAATAGATGACTTCTGAAAGTTTGCCAAGCAGTATATTGTGTAGCATTCACCATCTTATCACTTAAAATTACCATAAAGTACAAGTTAATGTCTTTTAACTCATGTAAACTACTACAGAAGTTATAAAAAGGAGTTATTTCACCTCAGAAAATAGTATTTACTTTGACTTTAAACGTGGGGATTTATTTTTGCAACTGTGTATTTGAGGTATGATGAGATGTGAACGTTTCCTGTAGTTAACCAAAGAAATTACTAATGTTTCTTTTACAGCTTGCTGCTGTAAGCAACCTAGTGGCTGCTTAGTAGGTAGCACTGGAGACTTCAGAGATGGAAGACTTCTGTTAGAAAACATCCTGAAGTGCTTTTTTCTTTAGTTAACAGCATAACTGAAGCAAAGATACCACATGAAAGATACCACCCTGTAGAAATTTTTCCCACTCTGCAATACATTATCAAAGTTTATCTTGCCACACTTAATGGGATGAAAACAGAAAGCACAGCTCCTACTAAGGCACAAGGATGGAGAAAATCTGGTAAAACTGAAGAGCTGAAGTAAGATGATAGAATTACCAGTCTCTTCAAGTTAGATACCTGGGTTTAATGCTGTGAAGGTCACTTTGGCTGTTATCCTTGCGAAGGTTGAATAAGATAAAGCTGACAATGAATTCTTCTTACAGGTTTATGAATATAAAAAGCCTAAATAAAACAACACTAACATAGATTTCTTTTAAACTTCAGTTACATACGGAAAACAGTATCACAGTCAGTTTTCTCACTCAGCAACTGACCTACTGGGACAATTGTGACTGTTAGAGAAATAATGGCACATATTACACAATGAATTCCTCAGTGCTATGTGTTTTTTGAAAAGTAGTATTATTTTGCAGACTAGTCAGAGAATTACAGATAAGACTTGCATATAAAATTAAGTGATACTTTCTACAGTGACTAGCACGAATGACAATGTAATGGACTCTTCCAAAAGCAGTTCTTTAGCATACAATTTAAACTGAAGATTTAAAGAAAACAGTACATACTTTTCCATCTATAAATTAATACCTACAAATCTGTTCTGAAAGTTGTGCATTTGAATAGATTCTTTCAATTCAGGAGTTTCAGAATTCTCCAGAGCAAATTGTCAGTACAGATGACCAGGGATCCCTGTATTTATTAAACTGAATGACCTGACA
The DNA here is from genome assembly GCA_013400475.1 of Tricholaema leucomelas. Taxonomy (NCBI): domain Eukaryota; kingdom Metazoa; phylum Chordata; class Aves; order Piciformes; family Lybiidae; genus Tricholaema lacrymosa; species Tricholaema leucomelas. The sequence continues at coordinate 26,267 of WAAF01018323.1, forward strand.
GTAAAACTCAGTTAAGGCTTTTGGCATTGGTGAAACTTCTTCCCACTCAGACCTACTACTATGGTAGACTTGAACTTCATCTGTGATTTCTTCTGGAGCATAATCACCACCCAATATATAAATTTTGTCTTCTGTGCCAACTGCCCCTGCATTAAAGCCAGCACATTCAAAAGATCCTTCCCCTTTCCAAACACAGGTTTCTGGGCAGAAACTGTAGACCTTGTAGGTGGAGAGATCACATATGTACAATGTACAGTTCACTGGAACAGCTTTGATTAGAGTTGCATGGAAAAATTGCCCAAATTCTGCTACAAGCTCAGACCACTGATCAGTCATAGCATTATACTTAAAGAAACAGTCAAGAGATGGATTAAAGGCATCAGTAATCTCTACTTCTGAGCCAAGGACATAAATTATATTCTGACATGCACTTGCTTCTGGATAGTAGATACCTCTTGGTAATTGACTTACAGATTTCCAGTCTTTGGAAAGAGGATTATAGGATTCTACGTCCAAAAGACTTCGGGTTTCTTGGGCTCCTTTGGTCTTTCCACCTATTACAAACAGCTGGTTTAAAGTTACAACAGACGTGTGCATTGTCCTTGGTTTCTTCATAGCTGATACTATGGAAAATTCATTGCTCACTGGACAGTAGCACCAGGTTTGATCAGTGGCATCGTGAAATGGTTCAGCAATATGAAGCCTGACAGTTCTATAACAATTCCCTTTACATCCTCCAGTTATAAATATTTTTTCTCCATAGCTCGATAAACTTGATCCTGGAAGATCAATCATGTGTGTATGTGGTAGTTCTTTCCACGTATCTGTTTTGATGTTGTAGCAGAATGTATGTCTGTTTTCTCCATCTTCATCAGTTTTATGAACAAATATGTATTTTTCTGTTGTTGAAGGACGTGCATCTGGAAACAGTCCACTGAAGTTCTGCACACTCTTGACTGCATCATTGATTATTACTGAGCAATTAGCACTCTTAAGCAAGTGCTCTTCAGAATGCAGAAAGTCCTGCAAAGTCTTTTCAGGTAACTGGTGCAGTCTCACTTTTTTCATCAAATTGGGCAGGTATTTCTGTCGTGTTTCTAAACTGTGTTTGGTCCAATTAAGGACAGCTTTCAACACTGCTTCTTCCTCAGGGACATTTAGTTCATCAGACTCAAGACATTTTTGTAGTATCTCAAAATTCATCTCCAAAAAATCACTTGATCTGAGCAGCAGGGAAAAGTGATGCTGTACAAAATCTAGCGCATGATCAAATAAGCGGACAGAGCCGTAGCTTTCTGACAGAGAAAGCAACTGTAAGCAATTCACAAGATCAATACTTTTTATTAGAAAGTCACTGCAAGCTTTGGAAAGGAGTGAAACTTGAAGAAATGATGACAGTTGGAAGAGCATTTCCACATTATCGTTTGTTATCTCTGTTTTTCCTGTGTAAGCGTAATCAAGAAAAGCTTTCACTGCTTTGGGTGACAGATTACTAATAGTAACATTGCCATCATCTCGTTCTTTCATATTAACTTCAAACATGGCTCTGTGAATAGAATATAGAAGATATACACACAAATTAAAGATCTAGCAAACAGCAGAGAACACTGATGTGAGAGGAAGGTGACAATTGGGGCATATAATAATGTGGGCAGACTGTATAGGTCTGAAATGTGGAGGGTTCTCACAAGTAAGAACAATGCATTTGCTTCATATGGTTGAAGAAAAAAGAAGTGATGATAAGAACACATTGAAAGTCATGGCTTAGAAAAATGATAGCAGCACCTGTGCTATGTATGGATTTTCACAGAGAGTGATGAATTCTATGGCTCTGAATATGAGAGAACATGTGAAATTGTTCAGGACAGCATTGGTTTCAACAGCTTGAGAAAGGAAAGCTGTTAAAAAAAATATTTAGTAAAAAACCTGCAGAATTTAGGTCATGTACCATGGATGAATGTAGCGATTTAAACAAAAAAGCCCTTCTGAATTGCAGGCTGAGCAAATGGCAGGATGGATGATAGGTACATTCTCCACTAATAAAAGTAAGCAAGGAATGGGAGAAAAAACAGGAGGAAGCTTAATTTTTGCCTTAGAACTGACAGAAAGATGTGTAGTTGCAGGCAGATGTCAGTGGGGGGGGGGAAAGGAAGTTTTGATGTAGGATTATATGTCACAATGAAACTTGTGCAGAAGGTACATCATGACAATACAAAGATGATGGTTGGAATTATGGAACAAACTTGATCAGTAGAGTTGTGTAAATTCTACTACAATTTGACTATTACTAAATGCCTTCACAGTCTAATGTGGCAAGACAAAATAATTAAAGCTTTTCAAGCTGGTAAATGCTGGCAACAGAACAGTGCTGTAACATCACTTGCCCTACCCTTGACAAGCCCAAACATCAGGCTGTGATAGCAACAGCTTCTAAACTTGACAAAAGGTGACAGTGGCAAAAGATTTAGATAAATCATCATCTATATAGCCTGGATTATTAATGTATCACAGATAATTCCTATTTAAAGAACAGTATAATATGATAGTTCAGCTACACAGTTACTATCTGTATAGTAGCTGAAAATTCCATACTTTCATGAAGCCAAAGAGAAAAAGAGAAAAAACACTGTGTACAGCATGCCCTTTGGGAAGTGAACATCAGGTAAAGCAGGAACTTGTCTGACCTCTTGAACAAGATTATTAAATTATGTACAACATTCATGTCTCAAAGAAATTTTTGGATGAAGATTTTTTCCTTTCCTGTCGTGGTAGGCCTAAATAGGCCAAAATAGGTCTGAATGTGTGTTTATTTGGAAACAGACTTCCAGCATGAAACTGCAAGTCTGAGCCTTACTAAATAAAAGATTGACAAGATTCCCCATAAATATCCTGTATGAACGGTCTGTCTGTCCTGTAAGAATGCACAGCACTGAGGCTCAGAAGGAAGATCACAGATCTACTTCATGCTGAAAGGCTGAAATTGGTAGTTCAGAAAAAAACATGTTTGAATATCTCTGAAGATTGTACTGACAAAGATTTTAGACAAACAAAATCCAGCACCATTCCAAAAGCATGCAATTCATCCACAGCCGGTCAGTGCTTGTTTCCCAACATGAATGTGTCAAAGCTCACAGACTTCCCTATAAAGTCAAATAATACCCTATGGACCTTCAAGTATGGTGACAAGCAACAACTAAGTCTTAAAGATACCAAACTTCTGTCAATTCTACCTAGCTTCAGAACCTGCACTTACAGTTTGACATTTGTATTTCAGAGTACAGTTTACTGTCTGAATCTCTAATTCATAAAGTCCTCATGTCAATTTGGAAGAACAAACTTATATCTGGGGTACGGTTAGGCATCTAACAGTGTAGTTTTGGTTTGGTTCTTTTTTCTATCTTTAATATGACGTTTGCTTTGCTCAAAACTCTGCAGACACGTTTAAGTTGTCATTATCTTTTATTTTTTGTAATTATATTCCCTCCCTCCATTCCAGAGAGAACTTACAATTAATTTCCTGGAAACTCATGCCAAAATTAGGTTTACCTGAAAAAATCACTGCACGCTGCCAGCACACAACGATGACACGGAAATATTTCATCTTTCACAAGAATTTTAAAGTCAAAAAATATATTTTGTTCTCTGAACTTTTGTAGTACTTTTAGAATTTGTTGTCCATGACCTTCAGCCACTAATGAATTAATTTTATTTTCAGGAACAGAAATTCCATTGCAAATAGGTCTGCTAATGTAATCCCGTTGATTTGCCATAGTTTCTTCAAACTATTCCTGAAACTGAAAAGGAAAAATAAGTCATTGATTCTACAGTCTTACTATTTAAAAACAACACCAACCCCCTAAGCTAGAATATACCACAAACCAAACAAAAAATCCCAGCCAGTTTAAAGTCTATGCAGTTACAGATTTGTGTGTTTGTGTTGTACACTGAATTTGATAACACTTCTACTTTGCAAAACACATACACATAGCCTATTCTGAAAAGTAAAATATTTGATATATATGAAAGAACAACTCTACAAATAGTACCCACCTGTAGGATTTTTTTCAATAAAGTCCACAGAAAGCACACCAAATAGGGTGTTAAAATGTTAATGGCCATTGAAGAGAAAAACTAGTCCTAGGCTTACCCTCAAAACCCCCCAGATTCTGTAACTGCATGCAAGATGAAGATGGAGAAGAAAAACTTCGTTATGTATTTTTAGATTCCAAAAGGCTCATCTGTATACTATGAAGCTGCAAACCCAAACCACACAAACAGTCTTTCTAGAGCTTACAGCAGAAGAGAGATCCAGGCTACCAGACTACTTTCAAATCTGGGCTAAAATAACAGACTACAAACACCAACAGCCTGACCTAATCATGGGATTTCTATGGCTTACCAAATTGGGTCATTTAGACACAGTTTGGTAACAATGCAGCTTCAAGTGTTTAGACAGTTGATACTGATTTTACCTTGTACGTCTAATCTTGCTAGGAAGCTTTCAACTTGTGATGCACTGCCATTTACAGTGGCAAAAATTAACTGGCTTCAGAACTCATTTAAATTTAAGACAGTGCAAGCTCCCTTTCAGCAGTCGAGTTTTTCTGGTGAAAGTCCCTGTACCAAAGTGCATCATTTGTACAGTAAGTTGGCTTCTACAATTTTTCTACAATAAATATATTTTACTCCATTTTGCCAGCATAAAGAAACTTTGAATATGAGTGTATGTTGTTTACACCTATTTAAAGAGCTATTTATACTGCTATAGATGCATAAACTGCCCTTACTGCAAATTTGGGTCAAGCTTGCCTATTTTAAAGGTTAAGGAAACATTCTAGGTATTTTCTATTGCAGGCTTTTGCTTCCACAATTGCAATTAAAAATAGCGATAGATAGTGGCCCACCTGAATTGACAAAGGAGAGAGCAACAAATTGCAAGCCAAATACAGAAACCAGAAAAACACTGGGTTTGGGGTTTAATTTCATGAAAAGGCTTATCACGTGATACATTCAGAGCAAACTAAGCCATCTGGCAGTCTTCTTCATGAGAGGTATTTTCACAGTAGACTGATCTATACTTTATCTAGTCAGGTAGCTCCAAACACAAATAGACCTCCATGTCTCCTGGAATAGAAGTTATCCACTGATCTTGCTGCCATCACTGGCACCCTTGGAGCAGGCATCTTCTTCTTCCCATGGCCAGACAATTTCACGTATTCACTCTTTCCACTCTAAGCCTGAGGAACTAAGAAAATACAGAAGAACAAGACCACCATTTATTCTGATAATGTATGGCCTTATAAACTCTGACTTCCATAAATCATAAAAGTTCTTTTATATGCTTGAATTCTCTCAATTACCCTTTTCTTGTGAATTTAAAAGCCTACTCCTCCAAAGACTGAATCTTCAAAAGCAGAGTTGTTTCAGTAGAATTAGTTTCCCACATTTGAATGAAACTTTTTAAAAAGTAAGTGAATTTCATGGTTTATTTGGCATCATGTAAAGTAACACTTCTTTTAAAGGAAATGTAAACCTTTTCACAAAATTCTGGACTCAATGATAAATAGCAGACATCTTTTTACATGTAGTTTCTATAGCAAGCTCTGACCTACAACTTGCTTTCTGTAGGTAAAACTACTAATTTCCCTAATATTAATTTTTGTATAATTAACACAGAAACATCAAACATCATCAAGCCAGTCTCTGCTATTTTAGGGAGACATCATATAATGACTTTCAGAAAACCACTCTGTATTTCAGAAAGTTTTCTTTTACCACCACTATTTCCACAGAAACTGCAAATCCTCTAGTAATTACAAATCAATGTATTAATGGTTACATATATTTATTCTTCTGTCAGAATTATCATTTGATATAGTTTGTATTTATTCACTCTTACAGTTATCAAGAGTGTTGATATTTTGATATGTCTCAATTTATTAGAATGAACAACTTTCAAACTTTCCAAGGTCCATTTTCTAAGACTGATTTTCTGTTTCCTTTACTATTTCTTGCAGTTTTCTCTTCACTGCGATCTGATCTCGTATTTCTTTCACTGATATAAGCTTTGTTGTACAGCATTGCAGTTAAGATCTCATCAATGTCTCACTACTGCAATTTGCGGGTCATCCAGTGCATCCTGATCTGTGTCTCATTTGCATTAAAAGCATGTTTCAGCAGTGTACCTCTAATGTTTTTGTTCATCATTAAAGAAAATACTAATGAATACTGTATTATGGCTTACTCTATTTCACCCTGCATTCCATTAGAAAAGTAAATATTATAAAATTCTAATTCTTATCTCCCTTGCAGCCAATTTCTGTTTTATTTGGTAATTTTGGTACTAATTTACCACTTCGCTGGATTTGTTGATGATTTTAGAGCCCTCCAAATTAACAATTCATCTAAAACTTAGTATGTTAAACAAGGCCAGTTAGCATTCACAGTTATTACATGCATTATTGTACAAAGCTGTATGAATTAATAAATAGTTACATATATAAATATTTGATCAAGTAACTGATAAAATGATAGGAAGTATAGGTGGTGCAGACATGTTATGTGGGTCTAGAGTTCAAGAACGCTGGACATCAAGCCTCGGTGTATTTGCTCCATTTACTCCCACAGGATTCCAACTATGAAGTCTGTCTTTATGTGGATTACCAAATACCCAAGCCCCAGTTGATGGTTCATTAGAGTTCTCCTACCTTTGTTTTTTAAAATATGGTTGTGTGCCATTAAACTTATCGTGGCAGGCAAAGGCTATCTACTCAAGCCCTCTTCCATCATCTGGCTCACCAGGTACTTGTCACACAACCAGTTTTCCAGCATCTTCTGTAACACAATTCATCAGACCCCAGGCATTGGCATACGTGACTGGGTATTGCCTGTGGTAAGATCAAATGTGTTCTCCGCTGCAACCAGATTCAAACTATCTACCACTTGACAAAACTTCTCTGCTCACATATTGAACCTTTACACATTTATACTGACAAATGCCTAGTTAGCTATTAGCCTGGTTTTATAAACAAAACCAAACCCCACCAAAACCAAAGCAAAACCCTCCAAACCCAAACATCCTTTAACATTTGCTCTGTTTTCCTGCATTAAGTCACATTGCACAAGTGGCTCATTGGCCATTACCGTTTAATTTGATACAGACTTATTACAGTTAACTCCACATAATACATGCTTAGGAAGATCTAAGTACCTCTCAAAGCCATCTGTACAGATGTTCTGCATACCTGACAGTTAAGGACTGGCTTGCCTATGAATAGACACAAAGCAGCTAGCAGTTGAACAGGAGGCTGAGTATAGTAAGCTAATTTGGGTCATTACGGTGGATGATCCAAGAGACCACCTGGGATCTCTGAGAGTAAGAACATTCTTATGGTTAGTCATAATGATATAGACAGTGAGATTGGCTGCCCCATCAGCAAGTTTGCAGATGACACCAAGTTGAGTGGTGCAGCTGATATGCTAGAGGGATGGGATGTCATCCAGAAGGATGGAGAGGTGGGCCCACGTGAAACTTCTAAGGTTCAACAAGACCAAGTGCAGGGTCCTGTATCTGGGTCAGAAAAATCCTTATTATCAGTACAGGCTGGAGACTGAGGTAATAGAAAGCAGCCCTGCAGAAAAGGACTTGGGAGTTCTGGTGGATGAGAAGTTGGACATGAGCCAACAATGTGTGCTTGTACCCCAGAAGGCCAATCACATCCTGGGCTGCATCAAAAGAAGCATGGCCAGCAGATCCAGTGAGGTGATTTTGCCAATTTACTATACTCTGGTGAGATCTCACGTGGGAAATCGTGTCCAGCTTTGGAGCCCTTGATATAGGAAGGACATAGACCTGATGAAATGAATCCAGAGAAGGGCCATGAAGATGATCAAGGGGCCGGAACACCTCTGCTCCAAAGAGGCTGAGGGCACTGGGGTTGTTCAGTGTAGAGAAAGGACACCTTAACAGCAGCCTTCCAGCATGTGAAGGGGGCCTACAAGAAGAATGGAGAGGGACTGTTTACAAAGGCCTGTAGTGATAAGATGAAGGACAATGGCTTCAAACTAGAGAAAAGTAGATTTAGATTGGACGCTAGGAACAAGTTCTTTACTTTGAGGGTGGTAGAACACTGGAGGTTGCCCAGGGAAGTGGTTGAGGCCCCAACCCTGGAGATATTCAAGGTCAGGCTTGACAAGGCTTTGAGCAACCTGATCCAATGATGGATGCCCCTGATCCCTGCAAAGGGGGTTGAACTAGATGACCTTTGGAGGTCACTTCTAACCAAAACCATTCTGTGATTCTATAAAGCCCACTAATAGGAGTCTAGTGCTCATTAGTTCTATGGCTCACAAGATCCCTCTGTTTTAACACTGTCCCTTTTCCCAAAATGATAAGGAATGGAGTAGCCTAGAACAGAGTGAGCTCATTGACTCAGATTCCAGGTAACTACACTGAGAAGTCTGATAAGCCCATAGTCAAAATATGACATATACACATACATTAGTCCTATTAGAAGCACCTATGTTCATAAACACACCGAAAAGATTTTGCTAAACCAGACAAAATTGCCTTAGATGCTGTGACTGAATGATAAAATTATTACAGAAGTTTAAATGTGTTAATGAAGTTAAGAATGGTGTAAGGTGTGTCATCAAAAGTAACAGAGGGAAGTTCATTAAACAAGGGAGGTAAAGCGCCTGTGTAATAAGAATGGAGCTGCAACACCCAGATGAAGACACAGGGTACTGCATGACACTGGGGAAGGTTTACACCAAACTGCCTTGATCTATTTATAATAGTAAGATAAATTTATATATAGGCATATCTGACTGTAATAACCATGGGGATGTTGTTTTATGAAAATATTGAGCATACATGTATTGTGCATCAACATGTCTGAACCTTTGTAATGCGACTGAAGCCCAAGACTGTTCCCAGCACAAGGGACACCAACCATATGTAAGGCATCAACACACTCAGACAGTACAAATAATATTGTGTCTTCTACAGATACAGCTGGCAAAACCAGTCTAAACTCAAACTCTATTTGTATGTATTGTTGTACATACAATTGTAAAACTATCTAGTTTATCTCAAAGCACAATACAGCTGTGCTACAGCACTCTCATCAACTAAAAAAACTCCAAACCAATCAATTCTTAATGCTTCTGCACAGATATCTTATAAGAGATAATTTTTTTTCTTGGAGAGAATGTTAGCTTTGACATTTAACCTTCTCCCAACTTGGATAGTGTGTCTTACTATACAACAATTAGTACTTTGCTAACAATTTTTAAAGACATCACTCCCCACTACACAGCTAATTTAACAGCACTTAAGTTAATACTAAATCAAGATAAATATTAGTGGAACAGGCATCTGAAGGATTTGGTGACACTGCTGACTAAAAATGACAAGAGCAGATTGAAATTCAAGTAACTTACAAATGATAAGTACAAAGTTCTGTAATTGTACATTGTATTGTATTTTTTACTGTCATTTACTGTCTGTTTTCAGTCTTTGACAGTCACAGAATTCCATGTTCCTGTCTGGAGATTTCAGTGCAACTGAGTCTCACAGCTTTTTAATAAATAACTGAACTTTAAAGAAAATTAATATTCAGCCAATCATTTTCAGATGATAAAAAAAAATGTGACATTCTGAGACATTTAATCCAGAAAAGTGGCATTTATTAATAATACACATTGAGACAATATTCTAAGAAGGAAAAAGAAACTAAGAAGGCTTTAAAGCTTTGGGTTGGACTGGGTGATCTTGGAGGTCTCTTCAACCTGGTTGATTCTATGATTCTATGACTGAAAAAAAACAGACAACAACAACAACAATAAAAAACCTCAACCAACCAAAAAACAAAGTGCAGGGAAAAAAAAACCCAGCATGGTACTAGTAAGAAGCAGTGAAATTGCACTGATTCCTAGAGACAATCCAAAAGTGGAAGATTACCTCTCTTCTAAGCAGTGATCCTCTCACAAACACGTGAATCCACCAAAGGAAATAATCACACAGAAGAACTCAAACTGACTGGATTTTATCATAAATTTCCCAAGTTCACAAAGCACCTTTGGAAATTATTTTCTTAGCTACAAAGTTCAAAAACTGCAATTTCTCATTTCAGAAAAAAAAAGGGAATAAGAAAATTATAGTAAAATGCCATGCTGTACTTCCAATTCTGTTAAAAACAGTAACAACTGCAAAGCATAATTTCCTGCTTTTACCAAGTTCTGTAGTCTGTCCTTTCTGTTTGTGATTAAAATACCTTTTTCTTTTTTTTTTTTTTTAAACATGAATGCAGTATTAAGCATATTTATATAATAATTTAGCATAGATTATTGTCATAGCATGTTTTACTTATCTTAAAAAAAAAAAAAAATCACAGAATCACAGAACTTTAGAGGTTGGAAGGGATCTCTAGAGACAATCAAGTCCAACCTCCTTGCCAAGGTAGGATCCCCTAGGGTAGTTCACTCAGGAATGCATCCAGGCAGATTTTGAAAGTCTCCAGAGGAGACTCCACAAAGTCTCTGAGCAGCCTGTTACAGTGCTGTCACCCCCACTATAAGTAAGTTTCTCCTCATGTTGAGGTGAAACCTTCTATGTTCCAATTTGTAGCTGTTGCTCTTTTTCTTATTGCTGCTGACTACTGAAAATTGATTGACCCCATCCACTTTACACCCATCCCTCAGATATTTGTATACATTGATAAAAATCCTCTCTAAGTCTTCTCTTCTCCAGACTGAACAGCCCCAGGTTTCTCAGTCTTTCTTAGTAAGGAAGATGCTCAAGTCCTCCAGTCATCCTCGTGGCTCTCTGCTGGACTCTTTCCAGCAGATCTCTGTCTCTCTTGAACTAGGGAGCCCAAAACTGGACACAGTATTCCAGGTGTAGTCTCACCAGAGCAGAGGTTTACATTGAATATATTAATATATATTAATATATGCATCTTGAATCACAGTTTGTGCTTACCCAAGATTTTTTTTAAAAGATCAATAAATCTACTAGTGAAAGAAACTGCTACATGTTTACACCTATGTTGAAAGCAGACAAGAGAAACCTATTAATCAAAGATGAGATTTGTTGGAATTAGTTGAAATCCAAATTCCATTACAAAGTATTCTCACATATCAGTAACTAAGTATTGATATGGCCACAATTTCCTTTTCAAAGTGTGCAGAATACAATGCACGCAATATTGTTGAATAGCATTTTCCTGGTTGTTTTTTTTGTCTTGGTGGGGTTTTTTTGTTTGTTTGTGGTTTCATTTGTTTGGTTGGTTTTTTTTAACTACATTAAACCCTATGCTGCTGTCAGTTAACTTTGTTTCTTTTTTTCACAATGTTACTTCTGTGTGTCAGCATATTTTTCAAAGACCTGTGTTCAGCTATAAGGAGACTTAGGAAGGACAACAGCAGTTCATCCAGTCCGTGTAGAAACAGTAGTTTTCCACATTAGCAGGGTGCTGGGAATGCTAAGCAACAATAACTAACCAAGCAAAAAACAAACCCAAACCAAAACAACTCTCCCCCCTCGCCTCAAAAGGAAGAAAGATTCTAAGAAATACCTGAAGTAACTTTTCACTATTTTTGCATCATTTGTACATGGTAAATATACAAAAGCTAAACCGAACATTTCTAAAGACATGCAATAGAAAAGTAGGTAGTATATTTTCAAACAGACCCTGTATTTTTAGCCACGGCCCAACTTTGAAACCAGAGGGCAAACAGATGGCCTGTAACTAAGGGTACATGGGAACCCAGTCCTGACATCCTTCACAGTTCTTACGAACACAGTGAGCACAGGACATAAAAAGCTTATGTTTGGACATAGTCTTTACAGGCTAGAAACGAACTAGCGTGAGGCAGTATTTGCATCGGGTGTGTGCACAATTGTCTCCTCTTTTCTAGTCAGTAGAAAGCAGCAAGCCCAGGGAAGGCACAGGGGACACCCTCACTGATACAGCTAACGGCGTGTGTAAGCTCCACCGGAGAGCGGGTCGGTTTTTCTAGAGCATGGATGTACTAATGGCAACAACGGTGCCAGGGGGGCTGGAGTTATCACCTGCTATTAACTGATAAAGAAAAAACCCCAACGGACACTGTTCCAAACCGGATAAACGGGGTCCTGTCTCACACGAAGCTGAAAGCAGACCGAAGTTACAGGGAAATTCCTTTTGCCATTGCTATAGTTGTTAGCCACCTCTAATCTCACCAAAGTACTAAAATCCTAACGCCAGCCGCTACCGCTACCGGTACCAGCCTCAAAAACGCCGGCCTCCACCCCTCGCCCCGCCCGCCGGAGGGAGGGCAGCGCCAGCAGCACCGCTACTGAGCATGCCCAGATTGCCCGCGCATGCGCCATGTGGCGGCTCCGTTCATTCTAAGGGAGGACTAATTCTGAGAGGACCAGTAGGACAGGGTTAAGGGGCTTCCCCTCCTCTAACAGGGGCTCGGCCGCGGGATGTGGCAGTCTTCAGCGCTGCTGCCTTTCCGCAACCAACGAAATGCTACTCCCCACCTTAGCGCTCCCTCCGAACAGCGCGCACCCACCTGCAACCAACACCAGCAGCTCACCGACCAGTCTGGCCCACCCTTTGCAGCAAGAACGCCAGTACATTGGCTGCTTCCGGTGTCATTCTCCCACTTTTTTTCACTCTGAGTGGTTTCCCTGGACGTCAATCCAGGCGAAAACCCGCCCATACCCCCGAGCGGGTTCCTCCGTGAGCAATCTGACGACACCTCGGGTGTAACTCAGTCGCAGGCACCGCCTTTCCCGTGATAAGTCACTGCCTCCCTCATTCCTGTGTCACTCAAAGGGCACTCTGATACTGGATTGGTTGTCGTGCCTCGACCGCGCATCTTTCCCTCCCGCTCACCAATATGCGTACGCAGGGTTGGGCTGCTATGTTGCGGTAGGGCGCATGTAGCGGTAGGGCGGATGTAGCTCACCTTGAATAGTTCTGCAGCGTGTCGCGGCGTTTATGGGGAGCGTGCGCTGGGCCTTTCCCTGCGCCGCGTGGCGCCCCTGCCGCCACGAGTGGCTGCTGGCGGCGCGGCTGGTGCAGCCCGAGGAGAAGGAACGCATTGGCCGTTTTGTTTTTGCCCGCGATGCCAAAGCTGCCCTGGTACATACTGGCGGGGGGCGGGCACGGCAGCGGAGGCTTGCCCTCCTTAGAGCCTAGAGGGACTCAAATGATCGTCTTGCCTGGAGCATTCCGTCTCCTCCGCTGCTGCGGACGAGTGTCGGCGTTGCCGGAGGAGCTCGGTCTCTCCATGGGGTGGAGGCCTCTGGCACCACTTGAGGCCCCGGGACGCGTTGTTTCCCATGGGGCTGCGGTCGTCTCTGTAATTCTGTATTGCACCACCACCCCCCTCCCAGTTTCTGACTCAGTGTAGGAAAATCCGCCCCGCACGGACACGAGAATGGAAGCACGCATTGCAGGGTACTCGCTGCCAGCTCTGCTCTGCTTAAGTTTTCGCTTAGGAAGGAAAAGGGACGTTGGCAGTCTGCTGCCAGTGTTAGCCCTGAAAGATTTCGCAAGGGTTAACATCGTGATGTCAATTTAGGAGACAAAATCAGTTCACATTAGGGTACTATGCATGAAGACAGTAAGGTGTAAGAAAACAAAGCTTTTTTTTATGTCACTCTGGTTTTAAATCTCGCGTAATGCTGTGGTAGTAATAATAGGCTTTATAAGAAATAACTCATCTTTTTAGCTGTTAAACTATTTCATTCAGTGCCTAAGTGACTGAAGTACAGCTCTTCATAAGACTTTACTGCTCAGTATGGTGTAAAAAATATTTGCACAATAAAGTGTCTTAAGGGATCCTCTAAGGTAGAGAAAGAGCTATTTTATGTGGTTCTTCCAGGCTGAAACTGCTCTTCGTTTGGTCTTGTTTACGTCCTGATAGTGATAACAAACATGACGTAGGCTTCTGTAAAAGAAGTTTGGCTAATACATGCTTTCGTTTTATATTGGCAACAATAAAGCCACATTTTTTAGGCAAGTGCTAGCAACCACGAGTATCTTGCACATAGCATAATAGTAATGTATGAATCACTTCCGTTTTATTTCATAGGCTGGCCGCCTGCTGATGCGGAAATTAATTGCAGAAAAGTTGTGCATACCTTGGAACGAGATACACTTGCAAAGGACACCCAAAGGAAAACCTTTTCTGGCAAATGACATAGTCAGTGTCTGTCCTAATTACAACTTCAATGTCTCTCATCAAGGAGATTATGCAGTTCTTGCAGCTGAACCTGAGCTTCAAGTTGGCATTGATATTATGAAGACTAGTTTACCAGGTAATGCATTGTGGTGACCAAAGCAGATTGTGTGGTGTCTAAGTGCTCAATGTTTTAATGTTTTCCAAATAACCAATCTGTGCCCTAGAAATTTAGTGTAATTAGGAGAGAGTATGTGAATGTGTTGTGTATTTGCTTTTTTTATTGTTAACTGCATTTCTCATTGTTTATTTTGAGTTTGCTGTTATGCCATAAATGAATATATTTCCAGCTTAGAAAGGCAGAACCCTGGAAAAATGAGCTCATGAATTCTACTATGTGCAGTAACCTGTAGTGAGAGGGGATGATAAGGAGGGATTACTGCACACTCATAGCGAATCTCTGCTACCAATGCATGTGTTTTAGATTGGCATGTTCAGTTAAGATGATCATAAACTCTGTTGTAGTCTAAAGTGACCCACTTGCAACTACTGTAGACCCTAACTCTAAAGATGGTGGTCAGCATATGGAGCCACACTGGCCCATGGAGGGCCCCACACCAGAGCAGTTCTGTATTTCATGACAGGACCTGTGGCCCATGGGTAGAGCTACACTGGAAAAGGTACACAGAATCATAGGGACCTCCAAAGGTTGTCTTGTCCCTCCTCCCTCTGCAGGAAGCAGCAGCATGCTCGTCTAGATCAGGCTGCTCAGAGCCCTGTCGAGCCTCACCTTGAATATCTCCATGGATGGGGCCTCAACTTCCTT
Organism: Tricholaema leucomelas; assembly: GCA_013400475.1. Taxonomy (NCBI): domain Eukaryota; kingdom Metazoa; phylum Chordata; class Aves; order Piciformes; family Lybiidae; genus Tricholaema lacrymosa; species Tricholaema leucomelas. The sequence goes on from WAAF01018323.1 coordinate 41,274, forward strand.
CCTGGGCAACCTGTTCCAGTGTTCCACTACCCTCATGGTAGTCCCTGAACTGACTTCTGTAAGCTTGAGGCTGATGCTTTTATCATACCTCTCCCTGCCTTCAGGCCGTCCTGATGTCTTGCACACCCTCATTCTGTTTCCTGGAGAGGCGAGAGACAGAGAAGACCTTGATGTGGTGCAGAGGCTGCTGATATTGATGTAGCATCAACACCAGTATCACCATTTAGTCATCAATCTAAAACATGGTTCTCTACACAGGCTGGTGTAAAAAAAAAATAAAAAAATTAACACCCAGGCCCAGTACTCTTAGAAACACTTTTGTGGGCCCTTACTCCCCAGTTGCTCATTTTAAGAAGCTTTCCTGTTTCAGCAATTTAAGTACATGAATATTTTTATTTTCACTATGTAAATTTTAGTTTTTTCTTGTGAAAAGAAAAATTGTAAGCTATTGATAGATGCTGTATGTGGAGATAGGGAAGTCTTGCATCCTTTCCTAGCATTTTACATGGCTGAAAATATGGCTGATGTTTTAAAGCTGACAAGTCTTATAAAATGTGATAAGCTCTCCTTCTGAAAGTAGGAAACAGTCATAAAATTAAGCGTCTACTTTTCACATTTAGGTTTAGAAACATCTGTTTATATTACTTCTACATTCTGGAATAGAATATATTCAAATTTGTAAGGGAATATAGTGTTAGTTTTCTTCCAGTTAATAGGAAAAATCTTTTCAGTATTATCTGGCTTCATTAAAAAAAATCTCATCACTTGCTTTCTCTTAAGTAGTTTTACTTATCTATTCGTTTTCTTATTCCCCTCACTTTCTTATTTCTCTGAAATAGTGGATTAATCAATGCCTGTTGATCTGGTGCTCATTCTACAAGCAGCATCAAAACAATTCAAGGTTTTCTTGTGTATTCTTCATTTAGTGTCCCTAGTCACTGCTGTCATAAGAGATGATCAATCAAAGGCTGTCAGCGTATACTGTCACTCATAATTATGTTGATTCTTTAGCAGTCTAAATTTAGGGAAAAAAAATATCTTGAGTTCTTCCTATTGATTATGTTTTGGTTTCTATTCTGCTTCTGCTTTGTGATTACTTAGTGTTTCCAAATAACACCATGAAACTGACATTCAGAGAAGGATTTGGTATCAGGAGTTTAATCCCAGAAGAAATGCAGGAACAGTGATGAAACCAAATTCCTTGTTTTTGTTAATTGAAAAGAGAATTTAGATACAGCGTTCAGTTAACTACTTTAGTAGTGAGAGGCTCTTCCTGCCAATGTGTACTAGAATTAGAATAGAATCAGCCAGGTTGGAAGAGACCTCCAAGATCATCCAGTCCAACCTATCACCCAGCCCTATCCAGTCAATTGGACCATGGCACTAAGTGCCTCATCCAGTCTTTTCTTGATCACCTCCAGGGACGGTGACAACACCACCTCCCTGGGCAGCCCATTCCAATGACAAATCACTCTGTCAAGAACTTTCTCTTAACATCCAGCCTGTACTTCCCCTGGCACAACTTGAGGCTGTGTCCCCTTGTTCTGTTGATAGCACCTGTCACGACCTCTCACCATAAAGTATTTTGCCACATTCCCCTGGGCTGCAGCACTCAGCATATGTGTGGCTTTAATTTGTGAATATGGATGAGTGAGACTAAATAACACCTTGAGATCTAATACAAACGGGCTTCAGAGGGGTTGCCCATAGAGACACAAATGGTGGTTATTTTGGAGATATTCATGATTCCAAAGACCAAATAATGGAGTTCAGTTGGTGCTTTTGTAATAAAGTGATGCTGAAGAATTATGCATCTGGGTAACCAACGTGAAACAATCCTTCCAGGATTCTTGAGCGTGAATCTTGTATTCATCCCTCTTCCTTGTCAGAGATGCAGGCATATATTAACAAAAAAAGGGTCTTTTAAGGCACATCAGTCTATCTACAATCTGAATTCATGGTGTCAAACTTCACAGTGTGTACAGAGCAGTACAAAATCCATTACAAAATTTCTGGCTTTCCTTTCTGTTACCTGAATTTCCATAGCTAGCTAGCATAGTTTATGCTGAAGTAATTTAGCTGTCAACAACTTGTGTGCATCTTTTCTGTCTTTTGATTAAAAAGAAAAAGGAATTTCAGTTCTTGTCACTGTGCATAAAGAAGTATCTGGTACGTGTCAGCACCTGATCATGCAGTTGTTTTTCAAAGTTAGGTAACTTTGCATAAATGTTTGTGAAGTAAATGAAAAGAATCTCTGGTTCCAAATTCAAAGGAGGGGGTGTTTTTATGGCCATATGTCTTCCTCTTTTTTTTTTCTAATTTGTATTTTTTGAAAAATAAATAAGGTAGTAATGAAAATTCAGTAGTCATGCAAGAAAAGTAAGCCAGCAAATAAGCAATATTTAGGGTAGGCTTTTAAATTATAGTATCTGTAATATTGTAAATACTGTAATGTAAAGACTACTACCAAAGGTAGTAGTTTTTTTTTGTTGGGAAAAGTTTTTCTCTTAGTAGAATTACCTGGAACTGGTTTTACTACTGTGCTATGGATATTTTGGCTTCTACCAGCATTGTTTTATGTGATAATTCCACTGAGTGGTGCTCTTGCACTGCATTTGCTGGGTACATAATATTTCTGAGAGTGAATCCACTATAAATTTTTTTCCCTGGAATATCGACAAGGACAAAGAGTTCCCTGTGTACAAAGTATATTACAGTAATTGTGTTTGGTTTTCGAATACTTGTTTAAATACAAAGTGCTTTGTCTTGTGATGTTACCCAACAGAATCTCAGTTGAGGTCTCCAACATTTTAGCTTTTCTTTATTGTTTGGCCATTTTAGGTTTTCTTTATTGTTTGGCCAGTGAACAAGATATGCAGTGCAAATACACAAGAGTATTATGTTGCTGCAACTTTTGAGAAATAGGCTATTAAATTGTGTGGTAGAATATAACAACGAGACCTGGTGCACATCAGCATTTTGTGTCACCTATTTATTTGTGCTATCTGGTTTTATTTTACTTCTGAGCAATAGGAGGCTGTCTTCCACAGTACTTTTGCTGCATTATCAGAATGTGAAAAATGAAACCACTTCAAGGTACAGCCTTCTTTGAAGGTGGAGGCAGACCGCACAAGAAGCTGTTCTTACCAGTGGAAATAGAGGCAGTTCTACAACAGTTCCACTGGTATGCAGCAGTTCACTTTTTTTCCTGTAGTCACATACTGAACTAACTAACATAAAGCTGGTAGAAAAGGGAAATACCCTCTTTAGCTATTGTGTGTTATTGCTGCTTTTTAATTATCTGGCAGGTTAACATTGTAGGTTTAAATCAAGCTTTCAAGTCACTTAACTGATTTTTGACAAGTTACCAAGATAAGTTATTTTTTTAATTCTCTTATGATTGGTTTAAGGTGAGCTCTTGAGTGAGTTACATTTATAACACAGTGTATGTTTTCCTATTAATGGAATTAATTGAGGGTATTATTTATGTCAAGAGAGGTAATGCATATGAAATTACTCTAACCTTTTCACAAAAGAAATGGAAAGGATTCTCACAATACAATTAACTCCTGTGGAAAACCCCTGCTTGTTGTAATGTATTAGATTTTTTTTAACATAAGGACAAGAAATTTTGCAACAAGTATCAGCTTGGTTTAAGTGGTGTGTTTGATGTCGATTTACCAGTCTCCTAAACTGTGAGAAGCAGAATGTTTTCAGAGACTTAGGAAATTATTGTAGCTTAGTAAAGATTGCTTTGAGCATTTGAAAAATGTTTACATCTTGGATTCAAGAGTTTTCCTGCTGTGCAAGTGAATTTCTTTGCAGTAATGCAATTTTTTAGCTTCATTGGAATTAGAAAGGTAAATGAAAAATTCATTCTTGATCTTTCATAATCAGCCTGCAATCTTTCTTACCTATTGCAGTAAAGTTACTTTGGATGTCATAGAATCACAGAAGCAGTCAGGCCTAGGATGGACCATGAGGATCATGTAGTTCCAACCCCCCTGCAATGGGCAGGGACACCCTACCCTAGATCAGGCTGGCCACAGCCCCATCCAGCCTGGCCTTAAACACCTCCAGGGACAGGGCCTCAGCCACCTCCCTGGGCAACCCATTACAGGCTCTCACCACTCTTATGCTGAACAACTTCCTCTTCACACCCAGCCTAAACCTACCCACCTCCAGCTTTGCTCCATTCCCCCTAGTCCTGTCACTTCCCAATATCCTGAAAATTCCTTCCCCAGCTTTTTTGTAGGCCCCCTTCAAATACTGGAAGGCCACAAGAAGGTCACCTTGGAGCCTCCACTTCTCCAGGCTGAACAGCCCCAACTCTTTCAGTCTGTCCTCATAGCAGAGGTGCTCCAGCCCTCTGATCAACCCAGTGGCTCTTCTCTGGACACGCTCCAGCACATCCACATCCCTCTTGTAATGGAGGCTCCAGAACTGGATGCAGTACTCCAGGTAGGATCTCAGCAGAGCGGACTAGAGGAGGAGAATCACATCCCTCGACCTTCTGGCCACACTTCTGATGCAGCCCAGGATCTGTTTGGCCCTCCGGGCTGCAGGCGCACACTGCTGGCTCATGTTGAGCTTCTTATCCACCAGCACCCCCAAGTCCCTCAGGGCTGCTCTCCAGCCAGTCACTGCCCAGCCTGTATTTGTGTTTTTGTGCTTGGGATTGCCTACAGTCTCAATGTAATTCCAGAAATAAATATTTAACATGCAATAAAATTATTTTTTTCACTAGTCTTTCATGTTTATGCTAGGTTTGCTGATTTAAAAGACACAGAAGGATTTTTTTTTTTTTTGCATGTGAATTTTACATATAATTAATTAGATCTAAAAATACTTCCTGAAATGCTTTCTTTAAGAAAGTTGGCTGTTAGGTTCAAACACCCAATCATTGGAAATGTTTCTTCAAGGTAATGAAAACAAAGCTTAAGTAATTTTTTTTGTTCTTACTCTCACTATTTCATCAAGATGATAGAGATCTTTAAAGCAGATCTATGTCATAGATGAATCAGGCTAAGTCCCATGTGAAGAAACTAAATACTGGACTTCAGGCTAGCTAGTGGGAAGAAGACTCTTTCTCCAAATGGTCCTAAATTTTTTGCCTTTTATTTTGCTGGTTGTTTTAGAGCTAAACACACTCATTATAATTTAAAGTATTTGGCATATCTTTTATCTGCAGCCATGTTCAGGTTTTTGAACTTGTTATGCTCTTTTAATTGCTGCTTTTCAGATTTTACAAGAATTTCTCGATGGAGACTGAAATGCTGAAACAGGTTGTTCCTTGAAACGCTGTCCTTACTGTGCCTTAGCTTCACCATAAGCAGAGTTTTAATTGTTACTGTTTTTTGGTGTATTTCAATAAATCTCATAGCAGCAGTGGGCATCCAATCTTTAATCAAGAGATAATTGCAAAATTATTAGTGTATTACACAGCTATAGATATGTAAATGTGCTATTTCTGATGAAGTATCACAGTATTACCAAGGTTAGAACAGACCTCACAGATCATCAAGTCCAAGCTGTTACCACAGAGCTCAAGGCAAGACCATGGCACCAAGTGCCATGTCCAATCCTGCCTTGAACAGCTCCAGGGACGGCGACTCCACCACCTCCCTGGGCAGCCCATTCCAGTAGCCAATGACTCTCTCAGTGAAGAACTTTCTCCTCACCTCAAGCCTAAATTTCCCCTGGCACAGCTTGAGACTGTGTCCTCTTGTTCTGGTGCTGGCTGCCTGAGAGAAGAGAGCAACCTCCTCCTGGCTACAGCCACCCCTCAGGTAGTTGTAGACAGCAATAAGGTCTCCCCTGAGCTTCCTCTTCTCCAGGCTAAACAATCCCAGCTCCCTCAGCCTCCCCTTGTAGGGCTGTGCTCGAGGCCTCTCACCAGCCTTGTCGCCCTTCTCTGGACACATTCAAGCATCTCAATGTCCCTCTTAAGCTGGGGGGCCCAGAACTGGACACAGTACTCAAGGTGTGGTCTAACCAGTGCAGAGTACAGGGGCAGAATGACCTCCCTGCTCCTGCTGGCCACACCATTCCTGATGCAGGCCAGGATGCCATTGGCTTTCTTGGCCACTTGGGCACACTGCTGGCTCATGTTCAGGCGGGTATCAATCAGCACCCCCAGATCCCTTTCTGTCTGGCTGCTCTCCAGCCACTCCAACCCCAGCCTGTATCTCTGCATGGGGTTGTTGTGGCCAAAGTGCAGCACCCAGCACTTGGAGCCATTGAATGCCATCCCCTTGGACTCTGCCCATCTGTCCATGCGGTCAAGGTCCCACTGCAGAGCCCTTCTGCCCTCCAACCCAGCCACATCTGCCCCCAGTAATTAATAAAGTGATTTAGGTTAAATGTTACTTCTAATTAAAGAAGTCAGAATTTCTAAATAAAAAACCACATCATTTTTAGATGTAAAGTGGCATCCAAAAGGCTAAGTAATATCTTTGTTGAAGTAACAAATCTTAGTGGTTGTATACCTTTATATTGAGGATGAATTTGTCTTAGAAAATTGGTATCATCTTGTAGAGAGGAAGCAGACACAGCACGGTAGAGATACTAAGTTCACCTATGAAGTTATTAAGTGTGAGGTTATTAAGTCTGAAGGTAAAGCCTAAATGAGACTGTAGTTACGAGAACGTTTGTAATGTCATTTTTGTAATGAATACTTTGCAAGTCTTAGGGAGTATCCTGTGAAACTTTTAAATATACTTTAAAGAATAATATTTCTTGTTGATAACCCTTATAAATACTTCTGTCTTTTCTTTCTTTCCTACCACAATCCCACCTTGCATTCCAGTTTTTGTGTGAATTCTGATAGATAATCTTCACATTTTCCTTGCAGAGAATATTGTGGCTTCGTGAAGATGATTAAAATACTGAAGCAATTTATTTCTTTCTTTGCTTCTGTTTTACAGAGTAAGCTTTGAGATGACTAGAAATATTTAGCACTTCTAAAATTCTGTCAGAGGATATGTGCCAGGCAACCAGCAACAGAACAAGGGAACATAGTCTCAAGTTGTGTCAGGGGAGGTGTAGGCTGGATGTTAGGAGGAAGTTCTTCACAGAGGGAGTTATTTGCCATTGGAATGAGCTGCCCACAGAGGTGGCTGAGTCGCTGTCCCTTGAGGTGTGGAAGAGAAGACTGGATGAGGCACTTAGTGTTGGGAACTGGCTGAAGGGGGCACGAGCCCCTAGAAGCTTGTACAATCAAGCCTTGGATGTGAGGTCTGAGTATTGAAATGCATTAAGCCACAGCAGTGTGTGTGAAGAAGCTCAAAGGAATGTGTCCTTGAGCCTTCTGATAAACAGCTTCTGTGGGACTGTGTCCAGATTAGGAGGGAAGTTAGCCCTGAATGATACCACCAGTGGGAGGAATATGCAAATTCCAATCTTTAGATGTACCGCATTGCATGCTGGATGTGTTCACTAAACTCACCATGACCAGAAAGTATGTCCTTTGTAACTTGAACCCTGATGCTCTCAATGAATATTTGGATCTCCTTGAAGCTAGCTCATGTTGAGCCATCTCTTGGCTTTCCCGACTCTGCAATTAGTGCCATGGTCTAGCTGATTGGACAAGGGTGGGTGATAGGTTGGACTGGATGATCTCTTCCAACCTGGTTGATTCTATGATTCTATGTAGGCAATAAACACAGAAGGAAAAATACTTCAAAAATTACTATCAGAACAGGAAGCTCAGCTGTTCAGTGCAGGACTTTGGTAATCTGTCTTGCCCAGTGGCTGAAATGATCATCTGTGGCACTACACTGTACATATTCCAAAATTGTAAGCTTTAGAGCTAACAGCTATTTTGGAAACATAGTGGAGTAATTGTCATGAAAGCTTTTTGTTGTATTTTAAAATGAAATTTAATTATTTTGTAAACTACAACTTGGATTACTAATGAATGGAAATGGCCATAGAAATAAGTCCAAGTATTTGTGTAATTGTTGATAAGTAAATTTATTGCTGAAACAAGTTGGCAAATGGGAGGTAATTTAGAAATGCAAATTTACAACCAAGTAATTGCTATATGGGATCTGTTCCCGTTCTTTCAAAGGAAGGCAAGTATGTTTCAGGCTTTTTTCTTTCTTTTTCCCTTTTTTTTTTTTTTCTTTTACCTTCTGAGGAGAAAAAAATATAATTTAAAATAAAACTTTCCACTGCTTCCAGTTTTCCCTTCTTGTAAGCCAGGGGATGAGAGATGGGAACATTGTAGAGGGTTTAGTAAAGAGCCAACAAAGCGATTAGCGGGTTAAGGAACTTACCTATGTAGAAGTGTTGATGGAACTGGGTTCATTTAACCTGAAGCGAGAAATCATAGAGTCATAGAAGGATAGGGTTGGAAGGGACTTGTGAAGATTGAGTCCAGCTCCCCTGCCAAAGCAGGATCACCTAAGGTAGGTCACACAGAAACATGTCCAAAGAGGTCTTGAAGGTCTCTAGAGAAGGAAGGATACTCTACAACCTTTCTGGGCAGCCTGTTCCAATGCTTCATCACCCTTAAAGAAACTTTTCATTGTGTTGAGGTGGAACTTCCTGTATTCTAGTTTGCATCCACTGCTCCTTCCCATTTCCCCTTGTCCTGTCACAGGACACCACTGAAAAAAGTTTAGTACCTTCTTCTTGACACCCACTCTTCAGACATCTATAAACACTAATAAAATCCCTTCTCTGTCTTCTCTTTTCCAGACCACATAGCCATCTGTCATAGGACAGATGTCACAGTCCCTCAGTCATCCTCATCGGTTCTGTAGAGAAGATGTAGGTAGCTGTCTTCATGAGGGTGCACAGTAACGGGGCAAAATGCAACAGATTTGGTTGCTTCGGGGGAATTCTGTGTCAAAAGAACAATTGAACACTGGGAGAAGAGTAAAACATTGCAATAAGTTACCCAGAGAAGGGGTGAAAAACTCTGCTTAATAAGGTCCTGTTTCAGGCAAGTTAGCTTTTCTAAGTAGATGGGTATTTCATTTGCCTTGGTAAATCATCAAAACATACTTGATATTGTGGTTCCTTCTTTTTTTCTTTCAGTACCAACATTTTCTCCACAGAGGAAGGTTAATTCTGTCCTTAGATTGTTCTGGATCATTCCATTACCTGACTGCTGCGTCTGTCAACAAAATTTCTGTCTTAAAGATGTTTTCTTCAGTTTGGTCTATAAATTAATTGAGGATGTGTCTGAAGAGTCACTGCTGTGTCTTGTGTAACATACATGTCACATTACAGTTGCAGTATGGTCTGGAAATGACCAGAAAACGTGAATTTGTGCTGTAGTGTGGTTGATAGTTTGTTCAGATCAATTCTTACTGCTTCCAGTTCCTATTTTTATATAGTGCTTAGTGCTTCTGTAGAAGACAACCACTTTATACAAGTGGGTTAATACTCTTTCTCTAATTTAAGATGGGGAACATTAGTTTAGAGAAGGAAAGTTCCTTGCCTGTCGCTCACAGAATCAGTGGCAAAGCCGTGGTTAGAATCTGTGTCTTTGTTAAGCAGTTATTAAAGATGAATTCATACAAGTAGTGTGATATAGAAAGGGGATTTGGATTAAACACAACTAATATCTTCTTTCTGATAAGACCATTGAATAACTATGAAAAATTCTCAATATGTGAAGTTGTCTCTATGCAGATTTCTATTGTCCCTGCTAAACAAAATAGATTGCTGTCTGCCATTGTCTGTTCAGCCAGCTGTGAGCCCTATTGGACAGATTGCATGGTGTGCTGATTAATGACACAAACTGTGAGTGACTAGCCAAGCGTGTAATGAGCTCCATAGTTTACAATGCATTATAGAAATGCTGTTGATCAATCTAACAACTCAGTCTTCAGTCTTCTGCAAAGTAAATTTAGACTAGCGAGGGAAAATGGTGTAGCCCCTGAAAAACTGCTGCAGTGCCGAGCAGCTATGCTTATTTTTAGAGGAGGCTTAAATGTAATCTAAGGATTTGAAGACTTATTTGTTGTAGGTATTTTGTCTCCTCAGTGCTTTTCTATGGGCCTCTCCTTACCTTCATTTTTCTTACAGAGTAAATCCAAAAGATTTAACTTACATGTGATAAATTTGGGAGATTGTATTTTTACATAGGCTTAAAGTGTTACTTTCATATCCCTGCATCCAAGAATAGGAGGCAGAATTAACTTGATGAATTCAGACCAAACAGCATGATGTTTTATAAGTATTACTAGGTCAAGCTGTCAAATGTCCCAAACTATATATGCTGCTGTCTACACTTAGCATGTATCTGAGGCTAAACTTTAGCAGTTGCCCTACCACCCATTGACCCTTATCACAGT
>WAAF01018323.1:52367-93123 GCA_013400475.1 Tricholaema leucomelas
ACAGTGTCAAAGGCCTTGCTGAAGTCCAGATAGACCACATCCACAGGCCTCCCCACATCCACCAAGCGGCTCACCTGATCATAGAAGGAGATCAGGTTGGAGAGGCAGGATCTGCCCTTCCTGAATCCATGTTGGCTGGACCTGAGCCCTTTGCCATCCCTCAGGTGTGCTGTTATCACCCCCAAGATAACCTGCTCTATCAGTTTCCCTGGCACTGAGGTCAGGCTGACAGGTCTGTAGTTCCTGGGTGCCTCCATCCGACCCTTCTTGTGGATGGGCATCACCTTGGCCAGCTTCCAGTCTCCTGGGACCTCTCCGGTGAGCCAGGACTGGTGGAAAATGCTGGAGTGGCTTGGCCAGCTCAGCTGCCAGCTCTCTCAGCACCCTAGGATGGATCCCATTCGGTCCCATGGACTTGTGGGTGTCCAAGTGGCTCAGCAGGTCCTGAACTAATTCCTCGTGGATTTCCAAGGCAACACACCGCTTCCCGACCCCATCCCCCAGCTCAAGAGGCCACTTGTCCTGAACTCCTCCTTATCCAGCTGAGAACAGGCATTTAGGAAAAGGAGAGGAAAACATGGCTTGAAATGGAAACTAATTTAATGGAACAGCAAAACTAATACCATGTAAGACTTGCACTCAGCAGAGTGAATATACAGTGACCTTAATAAACAGTAAGGGAATCAAAAGGAGCAGAATGATAGGCAAGCTCTTTCAGGGATAGAGAAGAGCAAGAAGAGCTCCTGTCTCTCTAGGAACTGCCTTCTTTAGAACAAGCATGACATTTGGTTTATGGGGGTACACCTGAGAGCCACCTCAGGTACGCTGCCCTGGCTGACTCGAAACTGCTGATAGCCAGCAGCCCATGATTGGCCTAAGATTCTGTCCTAGCAAAACCAGGGCAGCTACTTTTGTAGCAGAGCATGTGTGATTGTGTGTGTATATACATATATATGTGTGTGTGTGTATGTATTTTTTAACTGTGAAATCAGCATTGGTTAAATATTTCCCTTTTTAGAGAATGCTGAAAATACATGTTTATAGCTTGCACAATATTAATGTAGTAATTCTGCTGTGAGAATTGAGAGTATTTCATACCGCGTTCTGAACAATCCCCGGCATCACCACTTCAAGGCTATGCATATTCAGATCGTAGAGTTGGTTCTTGTGAGTTTTTGCTAAAGCAATGCCACAAGGAAATTAATTTTCTTATTACTACTTTATTATTAAAATTTCTGTAAATCTGTCTTTCTAACTTATAGGTAGTAGCTCAATTCCAAATTTCTTTCGCATTATGAAGCGGCAGTTCACTGAAACAGAGTGGGATGTAATCAAGTCTGTGGGTAATGAATGGATGCAGCTGGACATGTTTCATCGCCACTGGGTAATACTGTGTGAAGACTGCAGTGCTAGAACCTGCATGTCTTCTTTTTACATGTTTTTGTTGTTATTTTCATTAAGGTAAAAGTAGATACTTTTTATAGTTAAATGTGGATGTACAGATAATATTTTAATGAGATTCATAGTTTTGTTTGTGTTTAGTTGTCTGAGTTTTTTAATGTCAGCTCACATTGCTAGAAAGAGTTATGATTGGTTTTAAACACAACCAGAAAGAAATAAAGGATTCATATCTGCATGTGCCACTTGGTAATTCCAGTTGTGTTCATTATACTACAGCAAGTTAAGATAGATATTAACAACACAACTTTTACTCTTAATAATGTCATCAATCTACTCTCACATTTACAGTAGTACAAGTCTTAAATTTATTTCATCTGCAGTGTCTGCTCAGAAGTAATATTTATAGAACAATTTGAAAACAGTTAATATGAATAAAATGCATTTGTTCTGTGTTTTAGGCATTGAAAGAAAGCTTCTTAAAGGCTGTTGGGGTTGGAATTGGCTTTAATTTGCAAAGAATTGAATTTCATGTGTCCCCGTTGCAACTGGAAATAGGGAAGGTGTACAAGGAGACCAAAATGCTTCTGGATGGAGATAAAGAAGAAGAGTGGACCTTTGAGGTAAGAAATATTCAAATGTATTTTTTCCATAGTGCTAAACAGTTTCAAGATCCCAAGGCTACATTGCACACTTTTTTTTTTTTTTAAATTATTGCAGCTTCACCCCTTTATGATATATATCCACATGGAAAGTTTATGTCAATCAAAATTTAGGAATCAAATCTGCAGCATTGTAAAGTATTTTTGATGTTTGAAAAAACACCCCAGAAAGATTGATTACAATGACTTTTAGTTTTTTTTCTTATCCTGGAGTATATTGCTTGCACTACATGAAACTCATCCTAGGTCATGCAAGAAGTTTATTGAAGCATCATAAGTCAGACTTGACTTCTGAACAGTGTCTATGATTTTAAAGTTATTCATCAGTTGGTCTAGAGTGGGACTAGTGAATAACTATCTCCATTAGTTAGTGTTTGTGTTAAATATTTGTAATGGAGGGAATGCTTTCATCTTCTTTGAGTTGTTTCTTCTTGACATGCAAATTGGTTGAAACTTGTTTTTTGTCAGTTTGGAGTCACAGTGTGCTGACTGGCTGCTGTCTGTGGGAATGGAATGATGCAAGAAACTTGCCTTTACTTCATTGGGACATTTGTTTAGACTCAATCTTTGTTTATCCTCCTCAAATCTACACTGCTAGAGTGGGTAGGAGATATTTAGTAGTGTCTAATGTAGTTTAAAGGGTGTGTATGTATGTATGTATGGGGAACCGATAGGAATGTGGTTTAGTTGTGGACTGGGCAGAGTTAGGTTAATAGACTTCTAGTGGGAGATGTCCCTGCCTATGGCAGGGGGTTGGAGCTGGATGATCCTTGAGGTCCCTTCCAACCTGAACCATTCTGTGATTCATTCTATGACTTGATTCGAAAACTCTTTTCAAGTCTAAACGATTCTCTGGTGGTATACAGTGATCTGAGATTGTTTAATTACTTTGAGAACCAAGCTATTAAAAAAGAAGAAAATTATAATGCTATGTCTCTGCACTCCAGAGGCACTTTCACTCAACCAGTTAAAACAAAGGAAACACAGAAGAAACTGACCTTAAAATAGTCTGTTAAGGGCACCTGGTTCCCACCTGCCTAAGTTTGTACGTAGCTGTTACGTAGCAATTCAAAGAGTACAGACCATGCAATTTCACATAATAGATGAGCACACTTTTCAGTAAGAGTATTCAGTTGTTTAAAATATTGGTATCATTGGAGACAACTCTTCCATCAGAGCTTGTCTAAATGACAAATTTCTGCTGTGTGTTTGACGTGTAATACACATGTAGTAAAAGAATAAATGTGCAGTAACAATTATCTTGTGACATAAGTTGACCTCTTCACAGTTCATTCCTTTCAACATTTCTAGCCATATCTGAGCTTGTGTTATTCCAAAGGTGCACCCACTCTAAATCAGCCTTTATCCTGATACTGCCAAACTCTCTAAGAATTATGTCTTGAAATTCACTTGTTGGACTGTGTGCTAGTTTGAGCCTAGCTAGCATGTTTTGGTGAGAAGAACTAGATGATAGGCTGTAAAATGAAAACAATGGTGAGGTCTACTTCCCTCACAGTCTTGCTGAGATGTGTAAAGAAGGAAGGCAAAACAAAGATTAGGGCACTTGCTTCTTCTCTTCGCTGGGGAGCTTTGCCTGCTGGGGAGAAGCTGAGGCTGCTGGCTGGACTCCATCTTGCTTTCTAACCTCACCCTCCTTTGCTTGGCTGCTTCACCTTGCTTTTTAATCCCCCTGGCTGCACCTCCATTCTTCCTTGGGATTGGGGTAAGGTTGAGAGGGGTAGGGGAAGGTGAGGGGTGGTTGAGAGCCCCTCCTGGGGACTCAGGTTTCTGAGAGGGGAGTTGTGTCTGTATTACCTTTTTACCTTGCATATTTCTGTCTATAACTGTATATACTGTAAATATCTGCTTGTAAATTGTGCCAGCTGTAAATATAAGCTTCATTCAAATTTCCAGCGCCGACTGAGTCTAGTCTGGGTAATTTCTAAAAGTGGGGGGGGGACGACGACACCCAAACCATCACAGACTGGCAAAATAAAATGTCAGGAAAGACTGTGGCACGTCTTGTAATACAATGCTTTCTGTATTGATTGTCAAGGAAGCATCTGCCTCTCTCAATTGACTTCTGGAACTCCTAATTTTGGTCTTTGATCACATGCCTGTGCTTGATTGTCTAAAATAGGCTGAAGATGATGATGTAGATAGCTCCCTGAAATGCTTTATAATTATTTGATTTTTCCTTATTACTCAGTAATTACTGCTAGAAGCTTAATTTAACTTTTGTCTGAGGAATATCTCTTTTTCCATGCTTGCCCTCCTGCTTCCCAAGAGCACAGCCTTATGATGAGGGAGATTGTAGTATTTCAAAGAAAGGCTTTATTACCAAGTTTCATTTAACTGTAAGCTCAACTGAGATGTAATGCCACTTGAATATCAACATTTATTAAAATGAAATTTAGAATATAACAGTTTTTCAGATACCATTCCCCAGCCTAAAATTAACATCAGTTTATTCTTTGTCTTCTTTTTCTAAGTTTGTGCCCATTTTCTTACTTACAAAAGGTTTTTTTGTTTGCTTGCTTTGTTTTTTTCCATTGTGTGCCAAAACTGAAATGACTTGTTAAATGAAAATACTAATTTTGAGAAATCTGGACTAGTCATCAAGACAGGTTATTAAGAATCATCTGTAAGACTGCATGTTACTGGTATAGTATTTTCCTTGTGTTCCCTGATGTCCTGAGTTTGAGTGAACCCCAAAAAAATAATGAACTTCTACTTTTCAGATCTGCCTGTGTCTTTATGATAGATGACAGAAGAGAGCAAGGCTGTTCAAAATCCAGTTTCCACATACTCCTCCCTGGAGGCATTTAAGGCCGGGCTGGATGAGGCCTTGGGCGAGCTGCTCTAGTGGGAGGTGTCCCTGCCTGTGGCAGGGGGTTGGAGCTGGATGATCCTTGAGGTCCCTTCCAACCTAAACCATGCCATGATTCTATGATTCTATACTTTGGATTGTCTTATTTCAGTTTTAAAGAGAATCTGATTTACCGAAAACAGAAGGGAGAAATGAATGGGCTTTCACTCATTTAAGCTGGAGATGATGTTCTGACATTACCCCCAGAAAGCACTATATAATGTGGAAAAAAAAAAAGGCATAAAGACTAGACAAGAAGATCTACCACCTTACATTAGTCATGCTAAAGTCAAGAGAATTACTTGGAAATCAGAGCAAATCAAAGCTGACACTGTTCAGACACCTTGTAACTGTTCATAACAGTGAAGCCTGTTCACATTGCAGGTAGAATTTTCCATGTATATTAAACATATTATTTTTCTGTGGTTGCATTGTAAATGCTAAGTGCACTACCTTGTGTAGTTGACTGTTTGCTGCTGTCCCTTCATGAAAGGTTTACTTACGTTCAAAGTATCTTTCCCCACTTTTGCTTCTCATCTTTTTGAGCCTGGATTGAAGGCAGTAACTCAGGAGCAGCCTCTTGTTTGATTTTGATGGATCAGTTCAGCTTTAGGTGCTTGATTTCATACAGTACTCTGCAGATTGCTACTCAGACTCTTTCCAACTGTTTTGGAAGAAATAGGGGAAGAAAATACAGAAAATGTTCATTTAAAAAGTTTTCCATTAAGATACATCTGGTATGTGTATTAAATGTGCTTTATTTACATAGAGAGTGGTGCATACTTTAAAAAGGTGAAATTTTTTAGTAATAGTATTTTGGTTACTAACCTTGTGAAGTGATTATTTGTGTCAGAGTATTAATTTAGTGATGTGATGACAACCAGCAACAGAACAAGGAGACACAGTCTCAAGTTGTGCCAGGGGAAGTATAGGCTGGATGTTAGGAGGAAGTTCTTCACAGAGAGAGTGATTGGCATTGGAATGGGCTGCCCAGGGAGGTGGTGGAGTCACCGTCCCTGGGGGTGTTCAGGAAAAGCCTGGATGAGGCACTCAGTGCCATGGTCTAGTTGACTGGCTAGGGCTGGGTGCTAGGTTGGACTGGATGATCTTGGAGGTCTCTTCCAACCTGATTGATTCTATGATTCTATAATTTAATATAAGTAATGCCATTTACTTGCTTTGAAGAAAACAGACTTACAGAATTAAGTACTAGTTAATTTTATTGAAAGTGAATGACCTGTTACAATTATTGCAAGTCTTACAGAGATAAGTTTTTAATATAAATTTCTGTAGCAGACCTGATGTGGGGAAAAAAGTCTTAATTACTGATTTGCAAAATAATTGCTTTGCAAATAAGTGCAGACAAAGAAGTGTTTGCCTCTTTTCGCTTGGTTTCTCTGTATGCAGACACATTACTTTCAGAATGTGAATTTCAAATTGCAATTACCTGAACCAATTTGAAATATGTTTATTAATTGGTGTTGATGTGGAGTCTTTCAACCTTATTAAAAGACGTGCATCCTGTCATACTGTCAGGAGTAATAGGAATGAAAACTTCTAAAACTAGGTAATCAAGCTGGATTCATGCCGAAATCAGTTCAGCTTCCTCAAAACTAACTGTTTTTGAGTGAATCCAGTGTGATTTGAATCTTGGACACATCCTTCTGCTGAGCCTTTGAAAGGAGGTAATAAATGTCAATGTACCTGTAGCTTGAACGTCTCTAGTAACGCTTTGGTTTTGTGCAGAGGGAAACAAATTTTGATCCATTATGTGTTTTCAGGTTTATAGAGAGGAATCTTAGCAAAAGAAAGAGAAAGGAGTTTTTCATTTGTCTCAGAGGAATTCCTATACAGTTGTTTTCTTTCTCTTTTTGTTTAATCATCTATTTCTGTTTAAGAAGCTGGTGTATTTTATAAACTGGTATAGCAGTATTCCCACATGAATGGAGAAGCAAGCTGCTTCCCTGTTTTTCATGATTTGGGTATGTTTCAATAACTCCATATCTAAAGGTTTTTGCTGCCCTCTACTAGGGGCCAGGAGAGATCTTTTTCCCTCCTATATATGTTTTGACTTAATTTCTTTGAAATAGCAAAGATAAGATGAAGGACGGAGTTTGTTATATTTTATTGTAAGATGCTGAAAACACTTTTGTGGTTACAGAGAATACATGAAGTAAATGAGCTGGAACATCCTGAATTCATTATCTACTGGGGTGGGTCTCTGGAGGGAAATGGCTCCTATTTAAGGAGTCACTGCCTGTTAAATGCAGGTTTTAGCTGACAAAAACTATTAACAATATGTGAAAGACTTTAATATGTTTCTAGTTGCACAGATGAAAAGTTAACAGTAAGAAATTTTTGTGTGCTTAACTGAAAGCCATGATTTAAGAGTTCAGACTACAGATGTAGAATAGAATAGAATCAATCAGGTTGGAAGAGACTTCCAAGATCACCCAGCCCTATCCAGTCAACTAAACCATGGCACTAAGTGCCTCATCCAGGCTTTTCCTGAACACCCCCAGGGACGGTGACTCCACCACCTCCCTGGGCAGCCCATTCCAATGCCAATCACTCTCTCTGGCAAGAACTTCCTCCCAACACCCAGCCTATACTTCCCTCGGCACAACTTGAGGCTGTGTCCCCTTGTCCTGTTGCTGGTTGCCTGGGAGAAGAGACCAACCCCCACCTGGCTACAGCCTCCCTTCAGGTAGTTGTAGACAGCAATGAGGTCTGCCCTGAGCCTCCTCTTCTCCAGGCTAAACAACCCCAGCTCCCTCAGCCTCTCCTCATAGGGTTTGTGTTCCAGGCCCCTTACCAGCTTTGTTGCCCTTCTCTGGACACGTTCCAGCACCTCAACATCTCTCTTGAGTTGAGGAGCCCAGAACTGGACACAGTACTCAAGGTGTGGCCTGACCAGTGTTGAGTCCAGGGGAAGAAGAACCTCCCTCCTCCTACTGGCCACACTGTTCCTGATACAGGCCAGGATGCCATTGGCCCTCTTGGCCACCTGGGCACACTGCTGGCTCATCTTCAGCCTACTATCCACCAGTACCCCCAGGTCCCTTTCCTCCTGGCTGCTCTCCAGCCACTCTGTCCCCAGACTGTAGCATTGCTTGGAGTTGTTGTGGCCAAAGTGCAGAACCCTGCACTTGGCTTTGTTAAATTTCATCCCATTGGCCTCTGCCCACCCATCCAGCCTGTCCAGGTCCCTCTGCAGGGCTCTCCTACCTTCCAACAGATCAACACCTGGTCCTAGCTTGGTGTCATGTAGTACACTGCTGATGTGCTGTGTCCTCCCCCTGTGCTTTCATAAGACACTCACCTGGAGTAGTGTGTCCAGTTCTGGAGCTCCTAACACAGGAATAACGTGGACCTGTTAGAATGGGTTCAGAGGATGGCCATAAAAATGATCATAAGGCTGGAGCACCTCTCAGATGAAGATAGAGTTAGTCATTCAGCCTGGAAAAGAGAAGGGTCCAGGGAGAATTTATAGCAGCCTTCCAGTATTTGAAGGGGACCTACAGGATAGCTGGAGAGGGGCTTTTTGCAAAGACAAGTAGCAGTAGGGGAGTTTATTGCTTCAAACTGGAAAAAGCTAAATTTAGATTAGAGATTCAGGAGAAATTATTCCTTGCAAGACACTGGAACAGGCTACCCAGGGAAGTTGTGAAAGCTCCAACTCTGGGGGTGTTCAGAGCCAGATGAGATGGGGCCTTGGGCAGCCATATCTAGTAGGTGTTCCTGCCCACCTTTAAGGTCCCTTCCAACCTAAACCGTTCTGTGATTCTGACTTGTACCTAGTAAAGGAAAAGAAAACTTAGTAAAATACGTCCTACTGAGTACACCTGTGCTTGCAGTTGTGGGAAATCACCACTTACACTGCAGATCTCTTAGTGTTTCCTATGTGCATGAAATATTTCTCCTAATCCAGACAGAACTGTAATAGTAATTTTCTTACTAGTGCTTTGCAGAAAGGTACAATATGCCGAGAAGTCTAATGCAAACTGAGAGCATTGTTTTAAGAGACATTCTGCTTAAAAGAGGGGAAGAAAAGGCAACCAACAACCCATCAGAGGAAACAGGACTTCACAATGCTTTATATTATGGTACAGTGCAGTTAAGAGTATTTCCTAGATAAGTGGCAATTGAAGGTTTAATCATACTGCCTGAGTAAATATCCAGACTGCTTTCTGATCTTTGTATTAATGGTGATATCTACATTGTTCATTTTCCCAGATAAAATTCTTGTTATTCATGGAATCATAGGGTGGTCTGGGCTGGAAAGGAAATCCAAAGGATCACAGGATATTAGGGGTTGGAAGGGACCCGAGGAGATCATCGAGTCCAACCCCCCTGCCAAAGCAGGACAATGCTAACACAGATCACAGAGGAACACATCCAGACAGACCTTCAAAGTCTCCAGAGAAGGACACTCCACAACCTCTCTGGGAAGTCTGTTGCAGTGCTCTGTGACCCTTCCAGTAAGGAAGTTCCCCCTTGTGTTGCGGTGGAACCTCTTTTGCTGCAACTTACACCCATTGCTCCTTGTCCTATCCCAGGGAGCAAGTGAGCAGAGCCTGTCCCCCACTTCCTGGGCAGCCTTCAGATACTTTCAAACATTTATCAAATCCCCTCTAAGTCTTCTTTTCTCTAGACTAAAAAGCCCCAGGTCCCTCAGCCTCTCCTCATAAGCCATGCCCTCCTGTCCCCTAATCCTCCTCATAGCCCTCCACTGGACCCTCTCCAGCAGATCTCTGTCCCTCTTAAACTGGGGTACATCTAGTCCAACACCCTCTGCAGTAAGCAGGGGCATCCTCAACTACATCAGGTTGCCCAGAGCCCTGTTGAGCCTCACCTCGAATATCTCCAGGGATGGGACCTCAGCTACCACACCAGGCAACCTGTTGCAGTGTCACACTACCCTCTTGATAAAGAACTTGTTCCTTATTCTTCATTTTCATTTTTGAAAGTTTGTGCAGAAATTATGCAAACACTTTTGGATAAAGAAATGAGGACTATATTAGTTTTCTCTTTTTTTGTGAGTCAACAGGATTATAATTTGACTACAGAATAGATGTTACTCATAAACAATATATAAAAGTGATTTTTCTCTGACATGAATTGTTCAGGGTTACTTCTTAGCCTTTTAAACATTTTAAAACAAAATTATTAAACTATGTTACTAAATAAATGTATGTGTAAAAAGTTCTTGAGGAAAATTGATTTATTTTTTTACTTTGTGCTGGTTTGAGCCTAGCTGAGATGTTTTGGTGAGAAGAACTAGATCATAGGCTGAGAAATGAAAAAAATGGTGAGGTCTACTTCCCTCACAACCTTGCTGAGATGTGTAGAAAAGAAAGGCAAAACATTAGATAAAGTCACTTTGATAAAGTCACTTCGCTTGGGCACTTCACTCTGGGCTGTGCTCTCCGCTCTTTGCCTGCTGAGGAGCTCGGTCTGCTGGCTGAACTCCATCTTGCTTTCTAACCTCACCCTCCATTNGAAACAATGTACAGACTACTGTCAGAAATCTGCGGTGTGATCTTACATTCTGTCTGAAGCCAAGAGAGAGTCATTAGTATAGGTCTATGTTTACATGGTTATATTTCAGAATAACCTTCCAGAACTTCACAGTTCATCCCATTGGAGAACAGATAGCCAAGTTGGGTTATGTGGCTTGTGGCTCAAAAGGGATAGGTAAAGGAATGCTAAGGTCACAAGCTTGAATATAAATACCTACAAATGAATGAGATGATGGTAGCCTATAGTAATCAGTTTATCCCTGATCATTTTTTAATCATAGAATCNGTCCCTCTCCAGCCTTCCTGTAGGCTCCCTTCAGACACTGCAAAGCCACTCTAAGGTCTCCTCGAAGCCTTCTCTTCTCCAGGCTGCAGAGCCCCAACTCTCTCAGCCTGTCCTCATAGCAGAGCTGCTGCAGCCCTCTGATCATCTTCGTGGCTCTCCTCTGGACTGGCTCCAGCAGTTCCATGTCCTTCTTGTGTTGGGGGCTCCAGAACTGCACACAGTACTCCAGGTGGGGTCTGAGGAGAGCAGAGTAAAGGGGGAGAATCACCTCCCTTGCCCTGCTGGCCACACTGCTCTTGATGCAGCCCAGCACAGGGTTGGCTGTCTGGGCTGCATGTGCACACTGCCGGCTCATGTGTCTCTGTTGTTGAGCTCTCCAGCAAAACTGCTAGAAAGTGCTATTGCTTCCTGAATGCCATTGTTTTAAATCAGTGTGAATGACATTCTGCTGTTTTTCTGAACCGTATTCTAAACATGTCTGTAGTCGTTGCTGAAAGCACTAAAGAAAATGCATTTACATTGCTGTTTCTCATCTTTACTAGGAAACCCGATTGGATGACCACCATCATGTTGCAGTGGCTCTTGGGAAGCAGGAAGGATTTGGACAGAAGCATTCTGATGTAAGAAATTGTGAAACATTTTCACATCTTGATACTAATCACTTCAACATGTACTTAGCCTGAGACTGTAGCTGCAAGTGTGTTATCTCAGATGTAGGGCCAAGGAGAAAGCTTATTTTAAGCATGCTGTTAACCAGCTTCTTACTCAACTGCTGCCTGTAGTTGTGCCTACTTCAGGAAAGGTTTGGAAAGGATAAATAGAGTATGGCAACAGCTCCTGTCAAATCTGGAATGTGTTAACAGCATTCAGTGTGTTCATTTGAGAGAAGATTAATTGATTATTGTCACAGCTGGCTAGTACACCTGTGGGAAGGATGGTTTTCATAAAGGAAGGTGAAGACAGTGACCCAGTCTGGACTGCTAAGATGAGGTATGACACCTCAGCGAGTTAATTTTAATGGGGAACTGTCAGTGCATGTATTCCAGAGCAGATCCAAACACCATTATGACCAGATAACCCTTGAGACAAGCAACAACAATTAATAGATGGGAAGAAGAGCAGTTTTAGCCTTCATTCTGTGTGTCACCTGTATTGAGAGAAGCAACAAAGTTATTTAAAAGCTTTTGGGGGTGTCCTGTGTAATTTAACAAAGACATGGTTCATGAAAATGGATAGTGTTTACAAATGGCAAATTGACTTTTATGTCAAATCTGAAGCAGACTGAAAAATTGTAGCCAAAATAGTATTAATTAGCAGAGGAAAGTGCAGTAAACTGCCAGGTTTGTGTGTGGTAGTTTAGTTGCTCAGAAGATGATGTATTAGTTGTTTTCAGTTATTTAGGTACAAAGATTCTGCTAGAACAGGAAAAGGAAATAATTAGTGCATGAATGGATAAAATGATGAAAGTAGTCATGCACACATCTATCATGGTCATGAAGTCTGAATGAATGGATTACACAGAAAAAGCTTTTAACTAGTATTAGATTGCAAAAATAGGTATTCTTGAACATTTACTGTGGTAAATCAGTGCTCAAATACTCATAAGAAAGTATCTGCATTGTGTTTGACAGGACATAGTTAAGTTCCCAGTGAGGCTGTGTATCATTCTTCCTACGGTAACACTGATAAATGTCAGTCTGAGGTAAAAGAAGGCTGCCACTACTTGTAAAGACAATTACCAAGTGATTCTAGAAAACTACAGGGGTTTTTTAAGTATTGACCTTCTCTGTCATTGTCACTCACCTTAGAATTGTCATAAAAAGAATAGGCATTGTATTCAGGAGTTAAGATGAAAGCCTTTGAATCAAAAGTCTCAAAGGGATACTTGTCCACTGACTAAATTTGTGATGACCTAAATTTCATTAGCTCAGTTCACTAAAAAAAGGTCATTTTAAGTAGGACAAGTGAGCAATCTGTGACTCCACAGTATGGAAACGAAGTGAAAATTTCAGTACTGTTGTGTTGTGGTTTTTAAGGACTCTTTTTAGACTGTAGTGTGAAGGAAATGAAAGAGGCCTCCTTCAAACAACTGTAAAAAAGGATTTGATGTATTGCTGGAAGTATTGAGAGTATCTTCATCTTGGTTTGGAAAAATGGGATATGTAGACATTATACAGTTGGTTCAAGATGCCAGTGCTTGCTTCTATCATATCATAGTATCATAGTATCATCAGGGTTGGAAGAGACCTCACAGATCATCAAGTCCAACCCTTCACCACAGAGCTCAAGGCTAGACCATGGCACCAAGTGCCACGTCCAATCCTGCCTTGAACAGCTCCAGGGACGGCGACTCCACCACCTCCCTGGGCAGCCCATTCCAGTAGCCAATGACTCTCTCAGTGAAGAACTTTCTCCTCACCTCAAGCCTAAACTTCCCCTGGCGCGGCCTGAGGCTGTGTCCTCTTGTTCTGGTGCTGGCCACCTGAGAGAAGAGAGCAACCTCCTCCTGGCTACAACCACCCCTCAGGTAGTTGTAGACAGCAATAAGGTCACCCCTGAGCCTCCTCTTCTCCAGGCTAAACAATCCCAGCTCCCTCAGCCTCTCCTCGTAGGGCTGTGCTCGAGGCCTCTCACCAGCCTCGTCGCCCTTCTCTGGACACGCTCAAGGATTTCAATGTCCCTTCTCTTCCCTCTCTATCACAGGAATGATTTGTTTTATGTCCTGTTTGCAGAAAATGTACTTTCAGTGAGCTCTCATCACAACCTTATAGCAGGTACCTCTAATTCACAGGAAAAAAAAACAATTATTGCTTTAATTCTATAATGTAAATTCGCTAGTGTCAAGAATCTTGAACTGCCTGCTAGTGGTAGCTGTAGGCTTGAAGGGGTAGAATCTTATCTCCACTCTTAGCTAGCTCTGGGCAGTTTCTGAGGCAGGTCTCAACAGAAGGTGGCTGAGTTTCTAATTCTAATTCCTACATAAGTCTGTAAAATCAAATCTTTTGGTCTGCCACCTGCTACGTTTCTCAGAACTTGTGGTGAATTCAGTCAGAGCACACTTGCATTCAGGTAAGCATGTGCTGAAGTTCAGACTAGGTCTGTTAACAATCTGCTCAACTCTGAGGCTTAGTTCACATTTGGCACGCACCAGTGATGTTGCTTGTGTGGCTCCAGGTGTGGCTCCAAAAGGCCAGATGAACAGGAATGTCCCAACACCATGTCGCTTGATGAGAGCGTAAAGCAACAGGCAGATCAATTAACTGCTGCTTTCGGTCTGCACTGGACATCTTTGCTGTGCTTTTACAAACTTTTGTTACCTCTCCATTTACCCCAAACAGTAGCTTGTTGCTCAAACACTGAAGCGGAGAATAGGCATTTTTGCTCTTTTACATATGTACTGATCTACCTTCATTAAGGTTACTGAAATGGATAACAAAATCAATAAAATGAAGATTAGGTAGTGTCACCTCCGGTACTTGCAAGGCATCATTATGGATAAAGCCACCAAATGGTCTTAAGGATTTCAGCATGCTGGGACACGTTTCTGAAGTGGCTGTTACACTGCTGCATGCAGTATGAGCAGTAAACACAATTTGTTGGAGGTCTGCGTCCAGCTACAAGGCCACAGTCTTCTTGGGAACGTGGAGACGTGATGGGTTGGCTCACCTAGCTGGAGTGTTGTGATCAAGAGGTACTGGCTCTTTAGGGAAGATATCCTGGGAAGATACAGAAGGGGACTTGCCATTTGTATGAGACAGCAGCTGGATTGCATGGAGTTTGCTTTGGGATAGATGAGGAACTAGCTGAGAGTTTCTGAGTTAGGATTAAAGAGAGGACAAGTGTAGGAACAGGGGAATGGTTTGCTAGTAAGGGATGAGTTGCTCGAGACTAAACATACGGAGTGTAAATCTTGGGCATGGAATGTGGAGGTCAGTCAGACCTCAGAAGGAAAGATAAGTAGGATTCTGTGGTCAGGCCTGCTCAGATAGTTGCGTGGCAACATATATCGAAGGAGCAGGAGAATAATGGAGAAAGGAGAAGACAGCGCCTTTCATCTGTACAGAGTATGTCAGCCACTCATATAGTAGCTACTAACGTGTGTACTTTCTTATTGTAACTTTAACCAATCAGTGATAGATATGTTAGCCTTCTGAGAGGACATATACCTGTGTATTTTGCTAATAAAGTGGGACATTTAGGCTTGTATCAAGCCGTTGCCCTGTCCCTTCATCGCAGCAGACAAGTCAAGGTAATCTGATACTGGGCAGCTAGCTCTGGGTAGCCGTGCTAGAGGAGACAGATGAGACTAGATGATCTCCAGGGCTCCCTTCTGATCTCAGACATTCTGTGGTTACCAGACAGCAGTATTTGCTCCCAATAAGTTAACAGTACCTTAATGTACATCAGAAACAGTGCCAGTTTGTCTGATGTACAAAGTAACCCAGAACAGCCATGCTGAATTCTATCAAATACTAAACAGAAAGAATGTGTTGCTTGTATAAATGCTGTATTTATAAGGAATCAGAAATATTCCTGTTCAATTCATGCATTTTTATCCTGCTCTTTGGAAAGTATTACACTTGCAGATGGCATACAGCGGGTTGCACAAAAGCATGCTGAAAAACCCAAACTTCTGCTTAAAAGTGTGATTTTTCTTGAAGTAGTGGAACTAATGCAGAGACCAGGACACTCTAGTTTCTAGTATCTCAGGCAGCACTTAATCTGGATTTAACACAGGGAATGGTAGGTTGATTGTGGTCACTTCTTTGTCCTTAAATAGCATGAGCTTGAGAGAAGCATAACTTCAGTTATTACTGGTATTAACAGGAGTACAAATAGGCACCCTTCTAGTGGAGTAGATCCTCACACTTTGGTTTCAAATAATCATGTCTACTGGAGAATGAATTACAGTTCAGTGATGGATTTTTGTTTTTCTTTTTACTTTTTTTCTGTAATTAACCACTCATTCTGTGGTACTTGCAGCATTCTTTATCACTTATTCTTCCAGTTTACCTGAAGGGAGGCTGTAGCCAGGTGGGGGTTGGTCTCTTCTCCCATGCAACCAGCAACAGGACAAGGAGACACAGCCTCAAGTTGTGCCAAGGGAAGTATAGGCTGGATGTTAGGAGGAAGTTTTTGCCAGAGAGAGTGATTGGCATTGGAATGGGCTGCCCAGGGAGGTGGTGGAGTCACCGTCCCTGGGGGTGTTCAAGAAAAGCCTGGATAAGGCACTTAGTGCCATGGTCTGGTTGACTGGATAGGGCTGGGTGCTAGGTTGGCCTGGATGATCTTGGAGGTCTCTTCCAACCTGGTTGATTCTATTCTATTCTATTCTATTCTATTCTATTCTATTCTATTCTATTCTATTCTATTCTATTCTATTCTATTCTGCTTTTTCTTAGCTGAGTTTCAAAGATAAACTTGGTTTTGTTGGTGGATTTTGGTTTTTTTTTTGTTTGTTTGTTTGTTTGTTTGTTTTTTGTGGGGTGGGTCTTTTTTGGTTGCTTGTTTATTTCTGTTTTGTTTTTCTGTATAGCCTGTTACATGCTTCTGTTGGTTATTGTATAGCCTAAATTAGGGACAGTGACATTGGTCTCAACTGGAATATTTACTTTGTTCTTCAGTAAGCAATATTTAGCTCGAAGTGGACAGGCTGTACTACACAAACAAAACTGATTTATTGATTCATGTAATCATGTAATACTAATATGTGTTTTCCTTAGGTATGTTCCATGCAGCCTAACCATCCACAGTTTACACTACTGACTTTTGAAGACTTGGTTGCATCCGGTATTCCGATTGCACCTGAGGATTCTACAGATTGGGATGTTTTTTGTTCTAAGCAGGAGTGTCCAGTGCAACAGAATTCACATTCGAGGTCAAAGTGCTTATAAGAAAATTGTCAGTGTTACTCTGTGTAATTCAGAGTGTGGGAATAAGTACATGTGTAAGTTGAACATTTTTTTTCTTATTTAACAATCTGGTTTTCACCTTTTACAAATTGACTCTTTTACCAATGTCTTAAGGAAGATGCATGTTTCTTCACTGCAGGAATTCTCAGTGAAAAGTCTTAAGCTGGACTCATGCTTTTTTCTTCTTTATGCCTGTGGTTCTTACACTTTAATAATTGCCCGTAGTAGGAAGAGGGAGCACTGCTACAATATTACTGTTGATGAGTCAACAAGCATTTAATGTAAAAAAATCTGTTTCCATACTTCATTTATGCTGAAACTTAAGGTATGAAACTGCCTTTTCTCTTACAAAGATGTTTTCAGATGGATGAATGAAGCCAGGATAATTGGCATAAATCCTTTTGCTGTTACTGTATGATGCAAGTGTTTGTACAATATTTTGTGAAATAGCAAGCTGAAGACGTCTGAATCTTGGTAGTCTTAGAACTGTATCTTTGTAAAACTAGTTGAGGCAGGGAATTAACTTATGACTATTCCAAATCACAGAATTATTTGGTGGAAAAGACCTCTTAAGATCACTGAGTCATACTGTCAACGCTACCACGGCCATGAAACCGTGTCCTGAAGTGCCACGTCTCTGCGTTCTTTCAACACCTCTAGGAACAGTGACTCCACCACCTCCTTGGCAGCCTATTCCAATTCCTGACCACTATTTCCATAAAGAAATATTTCCTACTATTCAGTCTAAAGCTCACCTGGAGTGATTGCACACCATTTTTTTTTCTTGTTCTGTCTGGTATTAGGGAGAAAAGGCCAGTACACACCTTGATACTACCTCTTTTTAGGTAGATTTAGAGAGCAATGGAGTCTCCTCTGAGCTTTGTCTGTTCCAGACTAAACGTTCCCAGTTCCCTCATAAGACTTGCTCTCTAGACCCTTCATCAGCTTTACTGCCCTTGTCTGGACATGGACATGGACATGCTCCAGCACCTCAATGCCCTTCTTGTAGTGAGGGGGTAAAAACAACACAGTGTTTGAGTGCAACCTCTTCAGAGCCAAGTAGAGGGGCATGATCACTTCCCTACTACTGCTGGCCATGTGTCAGGATGCTGTTGGCCTTCTTGGCCACCTGAGTACGCTGCTAGCTCGTTCATATGGCTGTCAGTCCCCATTTTCTTAGGGGCAGTTTTCCAGCTGCTCTGCCCCAGGCCTGTAGCATTGCCTTTTTACTTAGTTTGTGTTAGTTAAAGCTTCCTCTGTGTAACTTAGGATTTGATTTTTGCAGTTCTGTTGCTGAGAGGAAAAGTACAAAAGTACAAGAGTCAAGCAGCAGTTCAGATTTCCTGGGCTTGCATTTACATCTGTACTCTCCTAGACCAAGTCATGGTGGGGGCAGGGAGGGGAAACAAACAAGAGCCCCTATTTATATTCTTTCAAATATATAATATCTGCATATTCTATATTACTGTCTTGCAGATCTCCAGATATTTTAATTCACTTTAGATCTTGAGTGCACTTTCAGAATGTTTCATATTAAAACAAATCTTCTTTCATACCATCATCTTTTGCTTTTCTTTCAAGAAGTCATAGATACATTATGGTCTGTTTATATGTAAGGAAACATAGTGAACAGAGTGAATCATGCCTAACGGGATAATTTTCACACCTAAAGAAGAGTTAATTTGTGTCCTACATATAAACAGATCTTCAGTGAATTTGCATTTGTGTGTACAGCTTGCCTGCACCCTATGTTCTTACTAAAAGAGGATCTGTGTGTAGTGTAACCATTGAAGGCAGGACTTACTGCAAAGATAAAAAAAGGCAGCTGTGGGATTTACAATATTCAGAGTCTCACAGGATCACCAAGGTTGGAAGAGACCTCACAGATCATCAAGTCCAAGCCGTTACCACAGAGCTCAAGGCTAGACCATGGCACCAAGTGCCACGTCCAGTCCTGCCTTGAACAGCTCCAGGGACGGCGACTCCACCACCTCCCTGGGCAGCCCATTCCAGTAGCCAATGACTCTCTCAGTGAAGAACTTTCTCCTCACCTCAAGCCTAAACTTCCCCCAGCGCAGCCTGAGGCTGTGTCCTCTTGTTCTGGTGCTGGCTGCCTGAGAGAAGAGAGCAACCTCCTCCTGGCTACAACCACCCCTCAGGTAGTTGTAGACAGCAATAAGGTCTGCCCTGAGCCTCCTCTTCTCCAGGCTAAACAATCCCAGCTCCCTCAGCCTCTCCTCGTAGGGCTGTGCTCAAGGCCTCTCACCAGCCTCGTCGCCCTTCCCTGGACACGTTCAGGCATCTCGATGTCCCTCTTAAACTGGGGGGCCCAGAACTGAACACAGTACTCAAGGTGTGGTCTAACCAGTGCAGAGTACAGGGGCAGAATGACCTCCCTGCTCCTGCTGACCACACCATTCCTGATGCAGGCCAGGATGCCAAGCTTTTGGAGTTTTGCTGTAGATAATGCTGAATTCGAATATGCTGCTTAACTTTCCTGCTTCTCCCTATTTCTGTTTCTATTTCAATGCCTCTCTCATCTTGCATACAACTTGCAGAATTTAGTAATTTGCATTTTTCTTCCAAAACAGGAAATTAGTAAAGCAGTGACCCTTCTTGCCAGATTCCACAGGAGTTAAATTAGATGTTCAGTAAATTCAAACATCAAAGTTAACAGAAATATAAAGTAATTAATATAGAGATTGTAAGGCAAATATTCCAGACTTACTGTGGATTTGGGGTTTATTTGTTTGTTTTTTTTCCAGTGAAATGCAGCTTGAGATAAATTGTACTTCATGGAGGCCATTCAGTGGGCATGTAATGGTATCACTTGCTGAGGGTATTTTTAACTGATTCGGTTCTCCCTGAAGTTGGCTATAATACCAGATGAGCAAGCACATGGAGGTGCTTAAGAGCCGAAAGAAAGGACTTCTTCTGCCACAGGCATAGGGAGTCTGCAGAACAAGAAGGGCTATTGAGAGTATTCAGGGCTGGAGAGTATTGAGCTGAATGGCTGACTGGCTGCTAAATGGTTCAGTTCATACAAATCTTCACCACTCACTGAGGACCCCATCAACTGCAGCTGTACCATCTGGTTTAAATTGCCAGCTTCTTTGCTGGGGCAGTGAAATGAACTACAAAGTTACCAGCACGTTTTTTTGGCGTCTGCATACAACAGAGGCATGTCCTGAAATAAAGGCTGCCAGTGTGGATGTTTTTTAAGTAGTATTGTTTTTAATTTCACCATCATACTTTCCCATATATAAAAAATTGAGCCTTGTATCTTCCCCTTGCCATAACGCTATTCCTAATTCTGAGGAAATGTAAGGGAGACAGTGTTATGGCAAGGGGAAGATACAAGGCTCAATTTTTTATATATGGGAAAGTATGATGGTGAAATTAAATGCCTCTGCCACTTTTAGAAATGCCAGCACTGATTATCCTCACTAGTTTGAGTTGTTGGTCTAGTCCAGTGCAGATGAGCTGCCCTTGGCTTCTGTCCCATCACTATTCTATCTTCAAGAAACTTCTCAGTTAGGACTAGAAGCCCTCTGTCATTCAAGCTCTTTCTCTGGAGCTCTGTTCCTTTTATCTCTTTCTATTTTCTATCTACTGCCCCAGACACGACCATGCCATTGACCTGACTGCTAAAGGGTAAGGACCTGGAAAAACAGCCCAGCTCCACAGGAGCTTTTCCCAGCAGGGGCTGTGACTAGTCTTTTTGCTTATGGAATAGCATTAACCAGCCTCCCTGTTACTTGAAGTACAGATTTATGTCTTCCATCAGATCCACTGCCTTAGACTGGGGATCAACCCAGTGTTTCTGAGGAGTAGGTATTAACAGTCTGACTGAAAAAAAAAATTAAAGGTATTTTTGTCTTCAGTGAATAAATACTTTAATTTGGGCATATTGACACATTTAAACTTTTGTCTATCTCGATTAAAAATTGTTAAAAATGGATTAGGAACTTTGGGGGCTAAACTTGAGTTCAAGATGGTTTGCAGCTGTGTGAAAAGAGATTGCTGCCACTCATTTTGAAAATCTGTGACTTTGAAAAGTGGATCATAGGAACTCACTCTTAGCCTGTCACAAATGTGTGAACCTGTACTACATTGTTACTGTCTTTACACTGATGTTAATCAAGTGTAATGATCTTAGATAAGAAATATAGATGTAGCAGCAGAAGTAGTATAACTATGATTGTAATTTGCATGTTCTTGGAAACATTCAAGCAACAGCTGCCTCTAAACATTCATCTTTGCCATAAACATTATTGTGAAGCTGTGCTCTTCAAAGAAAATGAAAACAGAAAGGAAAAGATAGTTTACATTTACTTGAATAGCTATCTCTTTGGAACTTTACAAGATGATAGTGCTAACTATCAGTACAGTGTAGGGCATGAGGTGATAGAAAGCAGCTCTGTGGAACAGGACTTTGAGTGGCAGGATATGAGCAGACTGTGTGCGATTGCAGCCCAGAAAGCCAATCGCATCTTGGGCTGCCTCAAAAGATGCATTGCCAGCAGATCCAGAGTGCTGGTTCTGCCAATTTGCTCTGCTCTGGTGAGACCCTACCTGGAGAACTGTATCTGGGTCTGGAGCCCTCAATACAGGAAAGACATGGACCTGGTGCAGCAGGTCCAGGGGAGGGTCATGAAAATGAAGAGAAGTTGGAGCAGAGGACAGGCTGAGTGAGCTGGATTTGTTCGGCCTGGAGAAGAGAAGGCTCCAGGGAGACCTAATAGCAGCCTTCCAGTACCCAAAGGGGGCCTACAAGAAGGATGGAGAGAGACTGCTTACAAAGGCCTGTGGTGGTAGGACAAGGGGCAATGGCTTCAAAGTAGAGACAAGCAGATTTACTTTGGATGTTAGAAACAGGTTCTAGTTTTCAAGGGTTTGAAAGGCTGGAGCAGGTTTCCCAGGGAGGTGGTTGGAGCCTGGTTCCTGGAGGTATGCAGCGTGAGGCTCAACAGAACTTTGGTCAGCCTGGTCTAGTTGAGGATGCCCCTGCTTACTGGAGAGGTGTTGGTCCAGATGACCTTCCAATCCAGACCATTCTATGATTCCATGATTCTGTGATAGTACAACCAAGTCTAACACAGTGCTTCAGACTTCCTTCCTTTCCTGCTGCCTACTTCTGCAGGTGGCTGGGCATGCTAAGTTCTTCATTTTCTTTCAGAATATTGATATTTTGGATTGCTCAACACTGTTTAGCAAATGTATAAAAATAAAATCTTGATTTTTTTTTTCTCAAGAGAGCCAGTATCTAAAATATTGTGGGGTTTGGTTGGTGGTTGTTGTTTTTTTTCCCACAAAGTCAGTTTTTGTAATACATTATTTTTCTTGTGCTGTACGTACTGGCGTCTATGATGACATACAACGTATGATTCCAGTTTAAATTCTTTATTGAAATAAAGTTTGTTATTTGGAGTTTGTGTTCTGATTTTGTGTTGTCTGTTTAGGGGGGGGGGGATTAACCTCATTTTCTGGATCAAGACATGGGTTGGATTATGGAAACACTTGCCTAATGCTCTGTTATTGCTTTGGAAACAATTTGTGGGAACAAAAATCTGTATACTCTTAGTGACAACCTTTGGGTGAATCATGACTGTGATGGTTTGGGGTGTTCCCCACCCCCTACACTTTAGAAATCACCCAGACTAGACTCAGCCGGCTCTGGAAATTTGAATGAAGCTTATATTTACAGCTGGCACAATTTACAAGCAGATATTTACAGTATATACAGATATAGACAGAAATATACAAGGTAAAAAAGGTAATACAGAAACACAACTCCCCTCCCAGAAACCTGAGTCCCCAAGAGGGGCTCTCAACCACCCCTCACCTTCCCCTTACCCCTCTCAACCTTACCCCAGTCCCAAGGAAGAATGGAGGTTCAGCCAAGAGGATTAAGAAGCAAAGGTGAATCAGCAAAGCAAATGGAGGGTGAGGTTAGAAAGCAAGATTGAGTTCAGCCAGCAGCCTCAGCTCTCCCCAGCACGCAAAGCTCCCAGCGAAGAGAGCAAGCAGGTGCCAAGCAAAGTGCCTTTATCTAATGTTTTGCTTTTCCTTTCTACACATCTCAGCAAGGCTGTGAGGGAAGTAGACTTCACCATTGTTTTAATTTCTCAGCCTATGATCTAATTCTTCTCACCAAAACATTCTAGCTAGGCTCAAACTAGCACACTGACATGCAGGTCTGGACCAGCTATCCACTCTGGCATTCTTGTAAGACAAGATGTGTTCAATTCTTTCTTTCAGCACAAAGACAATCCCAGGTTTCTTCCTGCAGGTTCAATAATGTGCAACCTAGTTTTGTGACATAATTATGACATCATGTTGGTATATTCTGTGTCATTGTATGGTCCAAATTGCAGTAGCCTGAGGTGTAAGACTTGCAGGAGGCGTTGCTAAACTCGAGGCTATGCCCTGTTGCATGGTGTTACATCTGTAAAGAAATTAATGGAGTTGGTTTGGGTTGGTTTGTTTATTTTGGTGGTGGTTTAGTTTTGGTTTTGTTGTTGTTTTTTTCTCTTTTTTCTTGAGTTTTTGTTTTGCTTTGGTTTTTTGAACTGTGTTGTAGAGTACAAAGGTTCATTCCACAGAAAACATATTGTGCTTCACAAGGGTCTTCTTTAAAACCCTTGAAAAACTGTTCTGGATTTAGAGGTGATGTGAGCAGTAAGAAGATGGGGATGTCCTTAAGCAATGAGAGGGAGTTGGACTTGAAATATCCCTCCCAATCCAAAGTATTCCATGATTCTATGATGTTTCCCTTCAAGCCTTCACAGTCTCAACTCCTACCAGGTCCCAGGGGTGGTCCCATTGGTAGACAGGTCAGCATTAAACATGACATCAGGTCTATAGAAGATAATAGAGGGAAGAAAGTAATGGTAGATGAAGGCAATAATTTGTCTAAGAATAAAGGGCTTCTAAACCACTGAAGAAACCTTGGGTATGCCAGGAATTTTAAAATACATCTGATTTATTTACAGAAATCAAATTGAGGACTTCTGGAACAATACTACTGAATTTTTGAGGTTTTTTGGGTTTGTTTTTTTGGCATGATGGAAGTTTGAGTGCAGCATTGATTAAGTTGTTGAGTTTGTATAAGCAGGCTTTTAAAAGGACATAAAAAAGCAGTTGCATTAAATTTCAGACGTGTTAATGCAGGTGTTTCAGCCATACAATGTTTTTTAACCCATTTATTCTCAGACTACAGTCTGGTCATC
Organism: Tricholaema leucomelas; assembly: GCA_013400475.1. Lineage (NCBI taxonomy): Eukaryota > Metazoa > Chordata > Aves > Piciformes > Lybiidae > Tricholaema lacrymosa > Tricholaema leucomelas. The sequence continues at coordinate 76,249 of WAAF01018323.1, forward strand.
ACTGATGGATGTATCAGGGAGTTGCTATAGATGTGGAGTGTAAACACACACACACACATACACATTTTATATATATGTACATGATATACCCATAATGACCTTTGAAATTAACAGAAGCTAGCCCTATATTAACTCAGTACCCAGAAATTGTAAGAAAGAGCTTCAAGAGCAAGTGACACAAATGGTACAAATACATTTGCCTGATGCAAGAGACAATTAAGACCTGCAGTGGGGAAATTAAAAACAGTGGCTTGAATAAATATGAGAAGGAGGGGATTAAGAGCTTTTTTTTTTAACTGTTGGAAACTTGTTAGGAACACATTAATTAAAAGTATAAAAAAGAATAGTACTGTTAAATACCTTTTTTTTTTTTTCCTTGTCATTTAATGATTGGTAGTTTGTATGGAGGAAATTGACAACAGAAACCAAGCAACAAGACTGCTTTGAATTTATTTTAGTTGAGACTTTAGGTCTCAAGGGCTTTCCTAGTTCAGTACCCCGTGTGTCAGAGGAAAATCTGTGATATCCTCGCTGTATGTGCTTGAAATATGTTTGAGTTTCTGGCCTATCAAGCTGCATAAAGGAGGTGCTTTTGGTGGGAAGCTGTCCAAAGCAGGGACGGTCCTGTCCCTCAGGAGCTTGTCCTTGGGAGTGCAGAGGACTCTTCCTGCAGGAACTGTCCAGGCGGGGGAGAACTCCAAGGTGGGAACCCCAAGGTGGGAAGTCCCTCAATATTTATCCCCTTCCTAGACAAAGAGCCGAGTTACCACTGCCTAGGCACAAAGACGACAGCCAATCCCCAGCCCGATTCCAGTGCAGGCATCTGCACGGGGCACCCCTCGTGCCGGAAGGGCCCTTTGGCTCCCCCCTCTTCATGCCTGCATGGCAGGGTGGGGAAAACAGTTTTTTTGTGCCTCCCATTCAAACCACAATGGGAGAGGAATTTTGGGCTATCCAGACTCCAGGACACCATCTGGATGCATTCCAGTGTGATCTGCTTTAGGTGATCCTGCTCTGCCAGGGGGGTGCTGGACCAGATGATCTTTCAAGGTCCCTTCCAGCCCCTGACATTCTATGATTCTACATTCTATCATCTGAAACTGCAAGCTCCTTTGGAGAAAGAAACTGTCTCCCAGTACTTTGTAAAATGGAGGCCTGGTCTCAGCTGGAGCCTGTTTGCATTACTCTTACACAAATGATGCAGGAATAATTGAATCTCACCGATGACAAACCTAATAATCCAACAGCAGCTCTTTCAGACTCAGACAATGCTCTTCTTCTGCATGGGGTATGATCATGAGTTACTGTGCTAAGAGAAGACAGGCTTGGCTGTTTGCTAATACACTGAAGAAATGGGCATAAGCCTTGGGTGCCTCCTGTGAGTGGAGACTTTGCTGTTAGACTCTTCTACATTGGCATGCTGCCTTTGTCCAAGTGATTGGTGGTTTTCAGTTGAAGTCTCTGACTGTCTTCTGACTGCTACTCCATTTGAATCAATAAGTCTGTAATAGAATTACAGAATATCTCTGCCAGTAGTGTTTATACAGCAGGCAGTGTGCCAAAGGCTAGACAATATCATAACTTCATTAAATGTGAGTGTATGTATGAACTCAAAGATAATTCAGTTGTGCTTAGTGTATATGGCCTCTGCTTACCATGCTCTCCTGCTTAACCTACAATTTCTTGGCCAGGTATTTTTGTCTTCTGCAGACCAAGGTCTCTTGTGATGCTGATTACATCCAAAGCCAGTTCACAAATACTGTTCAATCACAGAACACTTCCAGCACTCTGCACCTTCTCTTCATGTTTTTACCCCTTTCAGTTTAATTTCTTTGTGTGGGGACTGAGTCCCAGTCCCTCTTTCAGTGCCTGCAAAGCCTCTCAGTGCAATGGATTCCCATTTTTTAGAAGTGTAATTGAATATCTGCAATCTGAGTCTCTGTATTTTAAATGTTTTTTTCCCACTTAGATCATTCCCCTTTTCTCCTAATCTATTTTTTCCCCTCCTGATACATTTTCCTCTTCTCCAGTCTAAAGTCCCTTCTATTTTTCCTGATAGAAGAATTCACATTTTACTTTCCAGATTGTTCTGTCCTCCTACATAGCTTTTAGATCTCACGCTGCCATGTGCAAGCTACAGGCATGGGGAAGGTGCCTCCAGTTACTCTATAACACTTTTCAAGCAGGAGTACACTCATCCACATTCTTCCAGAGATCATGTCCACTCTTTTTTGAACAACAGAGTCATAGTAGGGTTATTCGACTGCTTTGGTTCATTAAAACTGTTTACTGCATCATTGTGAGGCAGGACCTGCTATTATAAGATGAGAAGAGTGTGTAGGTTTGTACCATGTGGGTCATGCTAGCATTGTTCTCCCCCTTACATGGGACCTTCAGCAAGCCATCAATGCATTCACATTCTAACTTATAAAATGGAATAACACATTTCTATCATCCAGTGCTTTGCTTTGTTTAGTGCCTTAAAGGCCTTGGATTCAAGCTTTTAAAGAGATGAAAAGCACTGAAAAATTGTTATTCCAGTGAGTCTGTGTGTTGGAAAGACATCAATAGATTTTGGAGCCTAATGTTAAACAGAAATCAGCATAATCCACTGTGAAAGTTCTGAGTGCATCCACATATCTGTGCTGCCAGCCTCATAGCTTTTAGCTACAGGCTATTCCTGAATGAATTGAGATGCCAGCTTGCTGCTTTCTTTACCTTTAGCAAGCCAGGTAGAGCCAAGGAGTCAACTAGACAGCCACTGTGAGCCCTCTGTTGTGCGTTGTGGTTCTGCCTCATCTTCAGGGAAGTCTACCTGTGCCCAGCTCTTGGGGTTAGCTGTATGTACACTAATACATGCAGTATGGATAATAAACGAGGAGCTGGAAGCCTTGGTACAAGAGGAAAACTACGATGTTGCCATTGCAGAAATGTGGTGGGATGACTCATACAATTAGAGTGCTGTAATCAGTGGCTACAGACTCTTCAGGAGAGACAGCAAAGGGGTGGAGGAGTGGCCCTATGTGTTAGGGATGCTTTGGATGTCATGAAAGTAGAGATTAAGGATGATCAGCTTGAGTCCCTATGAGTAAGAATTAGGGGGAAGGCCAACAAGGCTGACATCCTTGTTGGAGTCTGCTATAGACCTCCCAGCCAGGAAGAAGAGGTTGATTTATTATTCTTTAAGCAGCTGGAGGCTGCCTCAAGATCACCTGCCCTTGTTCTTGCGGGTGACTTTAACCTGCCCAACATCTGCTGGGACTTTAACACTGCAGAGAAGAGGCAGTCTAGAAGGTTCCTAGAGTGTATGGAGGACAACTTCCTATCTCAGCTGTTAGGTGAGCCTACTGGGGTGCAGCCCTGCTTGACCTGCTGCTCACAAATAGAGAGGGGCTGGTGGGAGATGTGGTGGTCAGAGGCTGCCTGGGGTCCAGTGCCCTGAAATGACAGAGTTTTCAGTATATGGTGAAACCAAGAGGGACATCAACAAAACCTCCACACTGGACTTCTGAAGGGCAGACATTGGCTTATTTAAGGAACTAACTTGGAAAGATCCTTGGGAAACAGCCCTTAAAAACAAAGGGGTCCAGGGAGGCTGGACCTGCTTCAAGAAAGAACTCTTGAAGGCACAGGAGCAGGCTGTCCCAGTATGCCAGAAGATGAGCCAACGAGGGAGAGAGCCAGACTGGGTGGGCAAGGAGCTTCTAAAAGAATTAAGGAAAATAGTGAGTGTGTATCACCTTTGGAAAAAAGGGGAGGTATCCCAGGAGGAGTACAAGGATGTTGCTAGGTCTTGTAGGAAAAAAAATAGAGAGGCAAAAGCCCTTTTAGAACTTAGGCTGGCCACTGCTGTTAAGAAGAATAAAAACTATTTATTTAACCTCATTGCTGTCTACAACTACCTGAAGGGTGGTTGTAGCCAGGTGGGGTTGGTCTCTTCTCCCAGGCAACCAGCAACAGGACAAGGGGACACAGTCTCAAGTTGTGCCGAGGGAAGTATAGGCTGGATGTTAGGAGGAAGTTCTTCACAGAGAGAGTGATTGGCATTGGAATGGGCTGCCCAGGGAGGTGGTGGAGTCACCGTCCCTGGGGGTGTTCAGGAAAAGCCTGGATGAGGCACTTAGTGCCATGGTCTGGTTGACTGGCTAGGGCTGGGTTGGACTGGATGATCTTGGAGGTCTCTTCCAACCTGTCTGATTCTATGACTCTATGATAAGGCAGTTGCTGTGTTTGATATAGTTTTAAAACTGCAACTTCTATTGCAGATAACATCAAAATCAGTCTTGCATTAAATCAGTTGAAACAAAAATGTTCAAATTATCAGTTTGATGGGAATAGTGAAATCACAGAAAAGAGTTATACCTCCTCACTGAGACAGTTGATAGTAGCCAAAAGACCTTAAAAAACAGGTACCCTGCCAAAAGACTTAAAGAAATAGAAAGCCATTATTGTGGCTAGTCAAAATAGAGAGCTGTTTTCCCAAGTTATGTGTGAACAGTCTGATTGCAAATGGAGCTTTTGATGGGATCATTTCTCATAAGTTGTGCAAAATAATGTAATTTTTATTCTTAAACTATTTTGAAGTTTACCAGGATAGAATAATCTCTCAGAGGCATCAAAATGTTGTAGATAGCTAGAGGCCACAGTACTGCTCTGTAGTATTTGGATAAATATTCACTTAATGTGACAAATGAACAGTTTTATGTTAGCTTAATAATTTCAAAAAGTTGGTTTATGTTGTAATTGCTTATCAATGATTTATGTTAGACACTGCCAGAACAACAACAGTGACTAGGCTAATTATGCATAGGAAGTAAAATGCTTATGATTTTACTGTTTTATGAAGTAAATAATGTTTTTTCTGTTATTTCCCCAAGAGAGTATTCTCTCCAATAAACATAAGCTGAGTCTTTGCTTCTCTTCCATCTTTGCCCAACAGAATTATTAGATCCAAATTGTTCATTATGTCACCTGTGATAGAAGATTACGTATCTGGATATGGACTTTCTGGCAACTGACCTGAATTGGACAACGATCTGTAATCAATTTAAAAGCTTATTTTTAACTTCAAAAGCCACAGCCTCTTGACATATAAAACCAATTTGCTGCTTCTCTGCTACTGGATCTGTAAGACCTGCATAGAAGTCATAGGCAATGAAAAGGTTTCTGGTTGTGGGAGTGGGCATAAAGCAATGTAGGTATGAGGTGTTTCGTTATCAACCATTTCAATAGGTCTTCAACATCTTGGGACAACTTCAAAAAGATCTCAGGAGCTGTGCCTCTCAGAGTTGTGGTGCTCAAAAACTGAATCATAGAATCATAGAATGGTTTAGGTTGGAAGGGACCTCAAGGATCATCCAGCTCCAACCCCCTGCCATAGGCAGGGACACCTCCCTGTATGAACCCAGGAAAGAAATTCTACTGTCCAGAAGAACAGGTATGAATTACCTCAATATTGAGCAGTGAGGCTTATGTACTTTAAATAATATTCTGAACAGCAGGTATTTTGGGCCCAGATGGACATGAACTGTGAAAGAAGAAGCACTATAGTCTCATCCCTGTAGGATAGACAAGGCAATGTACCAGCTGGAATTCCATCATTGGAAAGCTCAACAGATGGTGACCCTGGATCTCTCGTGCCTTCAACTATTTGACAAATAGAAGCAGTAGAGGCAAGACAGAACATCCCAGGACATACTAGACACCTGCTGAATCTCACTACCTTTTAGTTAACAAGATAATGATTTAAAAATTCAGTATTACATCATCATCATCATCATCATCATCATCATCATCATTATTATTATTTCTAGCAGATCCAGTACATTCCACTTACTTTGCTTGCATCCTCTTCGTGGCAAAGTTAAGTTATGCCTCTATCACTGGAGAGACCTTGAGTCACACTGTATAACATAACAGTAACAACAATAATGATGATGATGATGTTCTATTTGACTAGAGTAGGAGCCCAAAACAGTGAGTTTGGAGATGACACCAAGCTGGGTAGCTGCATCAATCCGCTTGAGGGTTAGATCGGGACTGGTTAGATTGAGTGGCCAAGGGTAATTGCGTGAAGTTCAGCAAGGCCAAGTGGCAGGTGTTGCACTAAGGTCACAACAACCACATGGTAAGCTGCAACTTGGAAAGGGACCTGGGGCTATTGGTTGAGAGTTGACTGAATACAGTCAGCAGCATGCCCAGGTCACCAAGAAAGCCAGTGGCATCCTGGCTTACATTAGAAGCACGGTGGCCAGCAGGAACAGGGAGGTGAGTACTGTGTTCAGTTCTGGGGCCCTCACTATAGGAAGAATGTTGAAGTGCTGAAACGTGCCCAGGCAACGAGGCTTGTGTGAAGGGTCTGGAGCACATGGTCTGTGAAGAACATCTGAGGGAGCTGGGATTGTTCAGTCTAAAGAAGAAGAGGCTATGGCAAGATCTTAGTGCTCTCTGCAGCTGCCTGAAGGGAGGCTAGGGTGAGGAGAGGCTCAGTCTCTTCTCCTTGATGACGAGTGACAGGACTAGAAGAAAGGTTTACAAGCTGCACCAGGGGAGGTTTAGGTTGGATGTTAGGAAATACTTCCTCACATTGGAATGATGTGCCCAGGACAGTGGTGGAGTCACCATCTCTAGGGGTGTTCAAGCAGTGTGTGGACCTGGCTTTTAGGGACATGGTTTAGTGTTGGCCCTTCAGTGCTGGGTTGAAGGTTGTACTGTATGATCTTTGAAGCCTCTTCTCCAAATGGGTATAGTCTGTGATTCTGTGATCTAATAAGCTTTGTCTTTACTGAGCTCTGGGAAAGCTGGCCAGTGTGTTATGCAGAGACCATTTATGTGGTGGTAGTGAGCAAGCAGCAGACCTCAGCCTCCCGCAGTGTGACTCAAGATCTCTCCAGTGACAGAAGTGAAACTTCACTTCACCATGAAGAGCATGAAAACAAAATAACTAGAATGCATTGGATCTGTTGGGAATGCATTGACATCTGGGGAAGGTGAGATGAAGGAAGCGTGATTACTCTCTGCTTCTCTCCCTTTACTCTGCTATGTGTCTATATCTACCTTCAGAGGTGGGACACAGGTAGTGACTGGACAAAGGCTGAGCTAGACATCATCAGCATGCTCACCTCCAACTCTCACTGGAACTGGGGAGGTCATTCAGACAATCACGTAAAAGTGATGCCTACCCTGGCTTGCCTGTTATCAGTGATAGCTGGTTCACCTACCTGTGCCTAAAGGCAGCTAGGTTTTGCATGATCATTGAGCAGTGCCACAGCCAGGCAGGCAGGAGCATCTGAAAAACTTGATATGCACATGGGGTCAAGCGCTGGCTTTGGCAGTTAATGCTGGACCATTTCTGCAGACGCTTTACTCTCCTATATGGCGAGGATCAGCATGTCAGATAGCCTGTGGTTAGTTTCGTACACCTACCTGAATTCAGGAAATTAGACAATCAGACAGAGACAGCAAAGCAATATGGAGTAAGCAGAAGAGACTTTGTATTTAGTGGCTAAAGGTGTCTTGTAGCCTCGCACAGCAATGTCTGATTGACAGATGGGCCAGAAGAAAGTCAGACCCAAGTGCGTGAGCTGCAGTGTAATATGGGAGCAAATGAGACTTTCCTGTTTGATTCCAGGCACAGAAAAGCTCCAGCAAAGAATCAGAAAGCAGAGATCACTCATAAGTTCTTTTTCACAGCCTTTGTGACTTGTCTCAGCTGCAAAAAGGAGAAACAATTTCAAAACTGAACCTAGGCTTCTGCTCTAATTTTTCATTTGGACTCACACAGGCTTATCCTCTCCCTCATGTCAAATGTGATCATAAAAATGTCAGAGAATTTCAAATAGCATTTGAGAATGCTTCCCTGAGAAAAACCTTTCCCAATTTCCCTTCTTTATTTCACATACCAAGCTTCAGATTACTTCTAAATTTATTTTTTATCCTTTTGTTTGTTCCAAAATTTGTCTCCTTTAATTTTGAACAAACCTTATCTTCTCTAAACTTTAGTATTGTGATATTGCATATTTTACTCTTGGATTTGAAACAACTTATGGGATGATAATAGAACAGGAAGGACTGTTCGTACGGCTCAGCCTGGGCTGGACAACCTTTAAAATGATCCTAAATGTCAATATGAATTTACATTTAAATTATTTCTGTTGTGTATTTACTATTGAAATTCCTGTGGGCAAAGACATTTGTGGTACTATTGCCAGACAGCTCACAAATTGTGATATTCGTGAATGAGGACTGATTTGCCATGGATCAGCTAAGACAGCTGGATGGACAGACTTCTCTCTGCTGCTAAGACCTGTCAGAGTCAAAGGCTGCCAGTGGGAGTGCTGAGATCTCTGCCCTGGAGTTTAAGTTCCAAAGGATCCGAAGCTAAGCCTAGGAAGATCAGGGGCTGTATCCATTCAGTCTGGATAAGACTGCTGTATGCTGCATGTAATGCTGTTGTTTGAGTTTATGTTCAAGGCAGATCTTATGTATAAGTATCATCGTGTCAAAATCTTCTAGCCTGTTTCCATCAGCTGAGAGAGAAGAATGCTCGTGAGCTGGTCTGTTACCTTGAGCTTGTGTGCTAGTTTGAGCCTAGCTGGGATGTTTTGGTGGGAGGAATTGGATCACAGGCTGAGAGGTGAGGACAATGGTGATGTCTACTTCCCTCACAGCCTTGCTGAGATGTGTAGAAAGGAAAAGCAAAACATTAGATAAAGTCATTTTGCTTGGGCACTTCGCTCTGGGCTGTGCTCTCAGCTCTTTGCCTGCTGGGGAGCTGAGGCTGCTGGCTGAACTCCATCTTGCTTTCTAACCTCACCCTCCATTTGCTTTGACTGATTCACCTTTGCTTCTTAATCCCTCTGTCTGAGCCTCCATTCTTCCTTGGGATTGGGGTAAGGTTGAGAGGGGTAGGGGGAAGGTGACAGGGTGGTTGAGAGCCCCTACTGGGGACTCAGGTTTCTGGGAGGGGAGTTGTGTTTCAGTATTACCTTTTTTTACCTTGTATATTTCTGTCTATGACTGTATATACTGTAAATATCTGCTTGTGTATTGTGCCAGCTGTAAATATAAGCTTCATTCAAATTTCCAGAGCCGACTGAGTCTAGTCTGGGTGATTTCTAAAGTGTGGGGGGGACACCCAAACCACCACAGCTTGCTAAACCATTGTGTTTGTGGTTGTAGATTTCTGTGCTATGCCTATAAGCTGCCCAATTTCTGACAATACTAATTTGACTCCTTTAGAATAGATCTGGATATTTTTAGTTAAGCAATACCAGCTAAGACACTGTCAAGCATCAGATCAAATACATTCTGTTTTCATTGTTTCCGTGACGTCAGGTACCATTTAATAGTCCTGGTTGTTTAGTGGAATCATTCTCTTTTGTGCTCTAGGGCTGCTTTCCTGATCTGGGGACTTGTAAACCTGGTTGGGTTTATTTTTCTTTAAAAAAAAAAAGCCCTGTGACAGATTGCTAGCAGGATCAAATCAGTTTTAATTCTGCTAAAGCAAAAAGAATTTTGAAGGCTAAAACCAGCTTATAGTTTGATCCAATATTCTGGAAACAACGATGCCACTGAAAATCCACACCCTGCCTGACGTTTTCAAGGCTGGCCTTGATCTGAGTGTGGAAGTAAAGGATATCTATAGCAAAACTAGTGGCCACATCCAAAGAATGGCTGTCAATGGGTCCATGTCCAAGTGGAGGCCAGTGACAAGTGGAGTCACTGTTGTAGACAGCAAGGAGGCTCAGGGGTGACCTTATTGCTGTCTACAACTACCTTGTTGTAGCTAGGAGGAGGTTGCTCTCTTCTCTCAGGTGGCCAGCGCCAGAACGAGAGGACACAGCCTCAGGCTACGCCAGGGGAAGTTTAGGCTCGAGGTGAGGAGAGAATTCTTCACTGAGAGAGTCATTGGCTACTGGAATGGGCTGCCCAGGGAGGTGGTGGAGTCGCCATCCCTGGAGCTGTTCAAGGCAGGATTGGACGTGGCACTTGGTGCCATGGTCTAGCCTTGAGCTCTGTGGTAAAGGGTTGGACTTGATGATCTGTGAGGTCTTTTCCAACCTTGGTGATACTGTGTCCCTCAGGGATCAGTCCTGGGACCAGTCTTGTTCAACATCTTTGTTGGTGACATAGGCAGAGTCATTGAGTGCAGCCTCAGCAAGTTTGCTGATGACACCAAGCTGTGTGGTGCAGCAGACATGCTGGAGGGCAAGGATGCCATCCTGAGGGACCTGGACAGGCTGGAGAGGTGGGCACATGCCAACCTCATGAGGTTCAACAAGACCAAGTGCAGTGCCCTGCATCTGTGTCGAGGCAATCCCAAGCACGACTACAGACTGGGTACAAGCTGAGTAAGTCCATGTTCATCCATGTTGCTTCTTTTTGCTTTCAAAGAAAGGCCTTCTTCAGCATGTTAATGATTCCTGTGCTTATGCCACTGACCTCTTTTCCACAGTGCAGTTCAGCAAGCAAAGCTTTCTGTTCATAACAATTTGTAATAATTAAAAAATAGCAGAAGCACAGTGAGATGCTGCCTCTAAAAGATACTGCTTGACAGCACAGGATGAAGTTAAATGGAAGGCATTTGTTGAGCAGATGTCCTTCAGGTGAGAAGTCTGTGGACTTCTGAGGAGTCAGTTTTCACCTAGCTCAATGCACTGGACTGGTCTAACCACCACGAATCCAGTGCTGGTGCACTGGAGGAGGGAGAAGGTTGTGTGGCAGTGAGCTGAGCATATTGACTAAGGGCAGGCCAAGCTGTTCTCACTCTACAGTGAAACCATATCTCAAAGGTGGCTCCCACTTCTCTGTGGCACAGTAATAGCTTCCCTGAGCTTCAGAAGTCTACACTAAGCATCCTGGGTGAAAAAAACAAACAGTAGTGACTAACCTAAGAAGAGTAGTGGCTTCTCTTTGAGCAGCAATGGATAAGAGCCTGCACAACATTTTGAACAGGTAAAAGCTTTAACATCAGCAACAAATTGGGAAAATTGTTATTTGAAAATTCATTTTAACTGAAAATGTTCAAGTGGCCTATGACACATTAAAATCTGTCCTGTCATATAGTACCTTAATCAAAAAAAGCCTCAGAGACAATTTGAGCAATGGATGGAAGGTTACTATGCTGTCATTAGTGTTTTAAGATGCAATATATCATTTTGGCTTTGCACAATGCTGCACTGATGACAGCTAAGACAATTAACTTCAAGAATGTGAGTAATTTCATCAATGTCAGTAGCAATTGCTTTGGAGAGCATGCACTAACTTCAGTGGGAATGCCAACTTATATCCATCTAAACACCGGTGCAGCACTGGTGCTAGTACAGAGAGCAGGTGTTTATTTTGCAGCCTATTCCCAGAGCAGATACCGCACAGGAGGCAGGAGTAGCTCCTGCCCTGCTGCTTTGAGGAGTCTGCAACTGAGCAGTCTTCCATCTTCTACAAAGAAATTATAGTATTTTTCTTCTTTATTTCAGAAGTCTACCTAAAAATGAGAGGAAAGCAGAACATTGACTTGATTTGTTTTAGACGAGCCCTGGTGAGGAGCAGGAAGGTAGGAAGACTAATAATTACTAACGTTGCTTGGAAAACTGCTGTCTAAATTGCTAAAACTGTTGTAAGTCACTATTAAACCAAATGACCAAATGTTGCTATGGAGATGCTATTCCATAAAAATCTTACTTAGCTGCTTTCTATTCCGATTTAAGCCATCATATGTAATTACTTTCATTTCCCAGACCCAGGCTACAATGGGAACCTGGAAACTCATTGCTGTTTGCAGTTCGATCCTTACAGAGCTAAGCCTATTGGGTAAAAAAGCTCCTATGAATGTCTAAAATAGATAAGAGGAGATTATTTTATTCTGATAAAACTGGAGGAATTTTTTAGTAAATCACTCTAATCCTGATTTTTTAGGTGAAATTGCAGAGGTTAATAAGGGCTGTTAAGATAGAGGTTCTAGTAAAATTGTTTCTCAGCGGTTATTTGGGAGCTGTTAGCTGCAGCCTGTGCTATCAAAATCTAACAGTTACTTTATGCTGTTTGGATTTTCCATTTCTTGAATATTATTGACAACTTCTAGCAAGTGGTAAAAAAATTACTACCATTTGAAGGTGCCAGAAATAGAAGCCATAAAGAAGGACCAGGAAAATTTCCCTTTTTTGCTCAGAAATAATTGCTCTTTGCCTGCTGAACAAGCAAAGGTCACTGCAAAAAAAAAAAAACTATATATAATAGTGGAAAAAGAAAAAAAAAACAAAACAACAATTAAAATCAGGTGTAAAAGCTTCTGTGAAATAGTATCTAAGATAGAAATTAGCTGACTTTGCTGAGTTATAAACAACTCCTCCAAGTCGTAGTATGACAAATGAATGGCTGTGCCACTTGAATCAGCACAGAAATTCTGCAGCACTTGCTGCCAGATCTGAAATCAGAAAAGCTTCTGGGTAGCTCTCTGTAACATTTCAAAACTGTAGGAAAATAATTGCAATGACATACCCAAAATAAATCCCCAGTATGGAAAGCTGTGCACTTGGGTGTGAATTTTAGAATAGAATAGAATAGAATCAACCAGGTTGGAAGAGACCTCCAAGATCATCCAGTCCAACCTAGCACCCAGCCCTATCCAGTCAACAAGACCATGGCACTAAGTGCCTCATCCAGGCTTTTCCTGAACATCCCCAGGGACGGTGACTCCACCACCTCCCTGGGCAGCCCATTCCAATGCCAATCACTCTCTCTGTGAAGAACTTCCTCCTAACATCCAGCCTATACTTCCCCTGGCACAACTTGAGGCTGTGTCCCCTTGTCCTGTTGTTGGTTGCCTGGGAGAAAAGACCAACCCCCACCTGGCTACAACCTCCCTTCAGGTAGTTGTAGACAGCAATGAGGTCTGCCCTGAGCCTCCCCTTCTCCAGGCTAAACAACCCCAGCTCCCTCAGCCTCTCCTCATAGGGTTTGTGTTCCAGGCCCCTCACCAGCTTTGTTGCCCTTCTCTGGACACGTTCCAGCACCTCAACATCTCTCTTGAATTGAGGAGCCCAGAACTGGACACAGTACTCAAGGTGTGGCCTGACCAGTGTTGAGTCCAGGGGCAGAAGAACCTCCCTTGTCCTACTGGCCACACTGTTCCTGATACAGGCCAGGATGCCATTGGCCCTCTTGGCCACCTGGGCACACTGCTGGCTCATCTTCAGCCTACTATCCACCAGTACCCCCAGGTCCCTTTCCTTCTGGCTGCTCTCCAGCCACTCTGTCCCCAGCCTGTAGCGTTGCTTGCCGTCTGGAGAAGAATGGTTGTCAGCAGGGTCACAGTGCCTAAAAGACAAGCCAGGAGATGCAGTCCTGTGGCTGCTGGAGTTCAGTGCCAACCTGAAGATGAACAAGTGACCCAAGAACAGCAGCCAAGTTGCAAAAGATTTTGCAACTTTTCATGAAAAAGCTGGTGCAGTGATTAGTATCAGTTAATTACACTCCATACGCATCTAGAAAAAACAGACCCCCTCTCTGCAGAAACACAGGCTAAGCATTGAGCCAAAGACAAAAAGTGGGAACAAAATGGTGCTTTTTTCTCTTATGCATTTGCAGTGACTGATAGCAGCACCAGTAGAGCAAATTCACGGGCTTACCATGAAGTTTCCAAGGGGAAAAGTTATGAAAGATGATCCGTTTGTGTGTTGATGGTTCTGTGTGCAGGCTCCTGCTCTGCAGTACTGAGCAACCCATGGCTTGGTTGTTGAGAGGACCCTCTGTAACTGTTGGGGAAAGGAGCAGCAGAAGTTAAATGCTAGGGATAAGAAAATGAATCATTATGGAAGAAAGCAGGGACAAGGGATTTTCCCTGTGGAGATGCCTACTTAGCAGGATAGTGTTGCAGTCAAGCATCACTGATGCTTTTCTCATTTGAATCAACACCACAAGCAGATTATTATGATGCCATCATCATGCTCACAGACCCCAACTATCATTATTTTCTTTTCACTTCATTAAGCTCCCTTCCTTTCTGCAGAGTACCCCAATATGTTTACAGAGAGGTGATGAGGGGGAGAGGGTTTCTTTCTAATATTCACTGTCTTTAACTGCAACTTTCCCCTCTTTTTCATTGTTCTGCCTGCTCCTTGACCTGCCCTCTCTGGGTGTTCACAGAAGTAAGATGACCACTGTCAGTGTGAGCTGTGCCTTCTGCACAGGCTGGGTGTCAGGCTCCAGCATCCTCTGTGGTGCTGCTCTCACCACCAGCAGCTGAATCGCACGGCTTTGTGGCCCCTGGGCTTTGGCTGTCCCAACGCCCTGCACTGTTAACACTATGTGAATGCACACAACCTTTTCCAGACTGTGACAGGAAAACTCCCTTTTGCTGTCACAGCTGGCCAGATGTCTGTGTCCCTGGGATGTCAAAGAGCTGTTCTAGAAGCAGCCCTGCAAATTCCTCCTTATCATCAGTAGGTTGTGCTTGATTGCATACTTTACCTTTTGAGAAACATGAATGGTTTTGTGAAAGGTAGAGTAAGATCAGCCTCTAAAGGAGGCTAACAGGGCTCTGCTGGTAAAATGAGTGAATACAACATCTTTCTCTTAGTAGTATTTATTCTTTGTAGCATTTGCTGCTAAGCAGTAGTGTGGTACAGAAAAAGATTATCTTTGGTATTAAGGAAAGAAATCCTGTTTATCCAAAGAAAATAGTGGCATACAGATTTTTTCCTCTCCTGTAATCACCTATAGTATGATATAATAGTTAAATACTCTTCTTGCCAATTTGAAGAAATGCTGTAGTACATAGGCATTACTGCCTATTCATTAATGACTGTGAAACACAAGGGAATTTTGTGTACAAAGTGGATTTCTGTGAAATGCAACAGATCAGCAGAAGCAATCCTGGATCTATACTGCTCAGCCATCTGATTTAGCCACAAATACGCATGCATCAGGTTCTACCAGAGGTGGAAATGCACAAAGAGATTTAAGTCTGATAATTCAGTTTTCTCATTGACATTTCCCTTGCTGAACTTCATGAGGTTCCTGTTGGCCAGTTTCTCCAGTCTGTTTAGGTCTGTATGAATAGCAGCACACCTGGTTTTGTCACTCTTCCTGAGTTTCTGTGAGATGTACAGTGTCCCATCACCCACCTCACTAATGAAGATGTTTAACAGTATTTGCCCCACTATCTACCCTGTGGCACACCACTGGTGTCTGGGCTTCATCTGGAATTTGTTCTCCTGACTAGAACTCTTGTCAACCAGATTTCACACTCCACCTCACAATCAATTTATCTAGAACAACTTCATCTGTTTTTCTGTGAGGAAGTTATATGAAAGAGAGCTGAAAGCCTTGCTGAGGTTAACAAGATCCACTGCTCTCCTCATGCACTAAGCCTGTCTTTTCACTGCAGAAGGCTATCAGATGGGTCCAACAGGACATGCTCTCTATCACCATCTTGTCCTTTGAGTGTCTGGAAATGTTTTACAGGAGGATATGCTCCATCATCTTCCCAGAGGTGATGCTTTCCTTTAAGCTTCAGAAACATCTCCCAGTCTCCACAACCTCTCTGAAATCATCAAAAGTGGTCTCGAATGACACTTGAGAGAAAAAACTTTCTAGAGCCTGATAAAAAAGTGATTCAATGCAGGAGAGTGGTAAATAAAATTAAAAAGTAGCAATATATCGACATTTAAAGCCTGTAATGCATAACCTTTGGGCCAGCAGTTTGGAGTGCACAGCTAGTCTGGCATTAGCATTGCCTTGAGGGAGGCCTCTTGTTTGTTTGACTTTGAGATTTTCATTCTTTGAATACGCAGAAAATGGGATACCACTGAGTAAATACTTTCCCCAGTGAGGGAGGTGTCATTTATTAGAAGTTTTCACATGTTGTTTTTCATGGAAAATAGCCTCAGAAAGAGCCTTAGTTGCCTAAACACAATTATATGTTAAGGGACCTTGGGAGTAGCAAGTTAGGAGAAGCAGACCATGAAAGTATGCAAGAGGGTGTTTCATTAAAGGCACAACTGATACTGATCTCCATAGAGTCCCTGCAAACATGCTGCAGCAAGAAATGAAAAGTAAATTCGCTGATGTACCCACCAGCGAGCACTCTGATGTCCCACTCAGGCAGGGCCAGCGTCATTGTGCAGGTCTCTCCAACACTGCCTCAAGGCCAGAGGATGTCAAGGGTTTTTCTGGTTTTGTGTTGGAAAGTGCCACATCAGTGAGACTGAAAGGTTTAGTCTAGTTTGACATAATGCAGCTTTGGAACAAATTTTGGGGTTGTTTTAAAAAATAACCAGTTTTTGTCTGAAAGTTGCCAATAAAGCATTTCAGCAATGACAGTTTGCTTTAATGCTTCTAAAAAGATTATTATTGTCTTCAAGAGTGCTTTCTGGCTTCCAGTTTGGTATCTCAGGTTTGCATAAACACATACCAATGGATAAACGTATTAATAAATCAGACACAACCAATATAATATAAAAATAATATTTAACTTTTCTGACACTTCCTGCTTAAAACCCAAAAAGCCAGAAGGATCGTGAGGCCCCGCTTTCACGGTCTGTATTCGTACTGAAAATCAAGATCAAGCGAGCTTTTGCCCTTCTGCTCCATGGTAGGTTCCGTCCTCCCTGAGCTCAGAGGCCTCCCTGAGCTGGCCTCCTGGAGAGCAGCCAGGAGGAAAGGGACCTGGGGGTACTGGTGGATAGTAGGCTGAAGATGAGCCAGCAGTGTGCCCAGGTGGCCAAGAGAGCCAATGGCATCCTGGCCTGTATCAGGAACAGTGTGGCCAGTAGGACAAGGGAGGTTATTCTGCCCCTGTACTCAACGCTGGTCAGGCCACACCTTGAGTACTGTGTCCAGTTCTGGGCTCCTCAATTCAAGAGAGATGTTGAG
>WAAF01018325.1:0-23900 GCA_013400475.1 Tricholaema leucomelas
GGACACAGAAGCACGCAGAAGGACACAGAAGGAAGCAGAAGCATGCAGAAGCAAGCAGAAGCAAGCAGAAGGACGCAGAAGGACGCAGAAGGACACAGAAGGACGCAGAAGCAAGCAGAAGCAAGCAGAAGGATGCAGAAGCAAGCAGAAAGACGTAGAAGGACACAGAAGGACACAGAAGCAGGCAGAAGCAAGCAGAAGCACGTAGAAGGACGCAGAAGCACGCAGAAACAAGCAGAAGCAAGCAGAAGCACGCAGAAGCACGCAGAAGCAAGCAGAAGTGTGCAGAAGCAAGCAGAAGCAAGCAGAAGGATGCATAAGCAAGCAGAAGGATGCAGAAGCAAGCAGAAGCAAGCAGAAGGATGCAGAAGGGCGCAGAAGCACGTTGTTTACCTGTGTGCCTCTATTTATGAACTGTGGGCCGAGATTTATCCCTTTGGCCATTAGAGTGACCAGTCAGGCTTTGGCAGTCAGTCAAACAATACCATAATAGGCAAGATCACAAGTCTAGTACCTCCAAATATGGGGAGAGCATAGGTGGGCCACACGCTGACAGTGTGGGCTTATGCAACATATTTGCAACCAGCTTATATAACCTGTTTACAACCTGGGCCTTAGGCAGGCCAGACTTTGTGGCACCAGGCCTTTTGTGCCCCTTTTGTGCTTGTTTACCCATTTAATGTGTTTACGCCTGGTTTGGGCTTGTTTACCCCTGGTTTGGTGAGGAAAACGTGTTTGGGCAAGGTAAGGCAAAGTAAGGCATGAAATCAGCCTATTTCGGGCTTACAGGCCCTCCACGACACTCTTATGGTGAAGAACTTCCTCCTCACGTCCAGCCTGAACCTACCCATCTCCAGCTTTGCTCCATTCTCCCTAGTCTTGTCACTTCTTGATATCCTGTAAAGTCTCTCCCCAGGCCTCATTCAAATACTGAAGGGCACAGTAAGGTCACCTTGGAGCCTCCTTTTCTCCAGCCCCAACTCTTTCAGCCTGTTCTCACAGGAGAGGTGCTCCAGCCCTCTGAGCATCCCAGTGGCCCTGCTCTGGACACGCTCCAGCATGTCCACATCCTTCTTGTCATGGGGGCTCCAGAACTGAATTCAGTACTCCAGGTGGGGCCACAACAACCCCAAGCAACTACAGGCTGGGGACAGAGTGGCTGAGAGCAGCCAGGCAGAGAGGGACCTGGGGATGCTTGTAGAGATTAGCCAAAGATGAGGCAGCAGTGTGCCCAGTTGGGCAGGAGGGCCAATGGTATGCTGGGGCTGACTGAGGAGTGGTGTGGCCAGCAGGACAAGGGAGGTTGTTCTGCCTCTGTGCTCAGCACTGCTCAGGTGAGTGCTGAGTCCAGTTCTGGGCTCCTCCATTCAAGAGAGATGTTGAGGTGCTGGAAGGTGTCCAGAGAAGGGCAACGAAGCTGGTGAGGGGCCTGGAGCACAGCCGTGTGAGGAGAGGCTGAGGGAGCTGGGGGTGTGCAGCCTGCAGAAGAGGAGGCTCAGGGGTGACCTCATTGCTGTCTGCAGCTCCCTGAAGGGAGGCTGTAGCCAGGTGGGGTTGGGCTCTGCTGCCAGGCAACCACAGCAACAGAACAAGGGGACAGAATCTCAAGCTGTGCCAGGGGAGGTATAGGCTGGATGTTAGGAGAAAGTTGTTGGCAGAGAGAGTGATTGGCATTGGAATGGGCTGCCTAGGGAGGTGGTGGTCACCGTCCCTGGAGGTGTTGAAGCCAAGCCTGGCTGGGGCACTTAGTGCCATGGTCTGGTTGATTGGCTAGGGCTGGGTGCTAGGTTGGGCTGGGTGAGCTTGGAGGTCTCTTCCAACCTGGTTGATTCTGTGATTCTATGCTGTGAGTCTGTGACAGTCGTTTTGGCAAGGTACGGTTAAGTCAGAATATGTTCAAACTGTCCTTAAAACTGCATCCTGACCAAGATATTGTCTAAGTGTTTCTGTCAGTTATTTGTCTGTCTGTAAAGGTAGAGAATCCTGTGAACTCTGCCTGCTGTGCCTCTGGCCTCTTGCACACCCAGGATGGGATTAAGCTTAAGATTGCAGCTCTTAAATGATCCTTTAGTGAATGAGCTCTCTCGTTCTTTTCAGCCTGGAGAAGAGAAGGCTCCAGGGAGACCTTAGACCAACCTTACAGTGCCTAAAGGGGGTGTGATGGAGAGTCCTAAGGATCACAGAACGGGCTCGAGTGTGTTTCCTGCCTTTCTGCAGTGCGGCCAGTGGCGGGAAAACAGGGCAGAGAAACCCTGACAATCTGATTTGGTTTGGTCTGGTCGCACCAGAGGGGTCCATAAGAGCACGCCCCTGTTGCATGCAAGGCCTGTGTCCCCCGTATTGGGAAGGGAACAGCCTGTGGGTACTTCCTTTTTTGGATGTATCTGGGTGATTGCCAAAGGTGGTTGGGTGATAATGTGGCCAATGAGACCATTAGCCTCGGCCATTACCCTATAAAAGGGCTAAAACAGGTGCATAGGTGCTTGCTTTCGCTTGCTTGCCTTGCTTGTTTGCCTGTAAGCTCGATCCTTGCTTACCTGCCACCCGCCCGCCACCTCAGCCTGCCGTGCCAGCAGCCGATCCCACATGGGATTCACCACAGGACTTCTATTGAATATTTTGCTGCCTACGTTTTGGGCCACAGACATTTGACTGAGGACTAGTGAGTGTTCTTCATTCTTTATTCAAGTTGCTAAAGGAATTTAGCTAACTTCACAAGCGGTGAGTTGAGCCGCAGGACTCTACCAAAGTTATTTCTAAAACCTTTCAAAGTTTCCATTGTATAGAAACATTCTGTGAAACAGTTCTGCAAGCCGCATCCAAGAGCTTGTGTGGGTAGTTGTAAATAAGTTTGGGGGGAATATCTTTGTGTATATATTAATAAATTATTTAATAACTTTTAAATCGGCCTCATTGCATTTTACCTCGAACTAGAATTTCAACTAACCCATTCATAACTGGGGGCTATGAAGAGCTGGGAAGGGACTTTTCACAGAGGCTGGGAGTGACAGGATGAGGGGCAATGGTTGTGATCTGGGAGAGGGGAGACTGAGACTGAAGATTAAGAAGAAATTCTTGACAGTAAGGGTGGTGAGACACTGGAACCTGGGGATGTTGTGGATGCCCCTGCTTGGAGGTGTTCAAGGCCAGGCTGGATGAGGCCTTGAGCAAGCTGTGCTGGTGGGAGGTGTCCCTGCCCATAGCAGGGGATTTGAACTGGATGATCTTTAATGTGCCTTCCAACTCAAACCCATTCTGTGGGTGACTATGGTTTTCTCAGTAAGTCACCAGCTGCTTTCACTGGTAGCCAGATACTTGGCCATAACGTTTTCCAGCTTTTCAGGGCAGTTACTTTCAGCAAAGGGCAATCTCTGTAGAGGTGAGTGGAGCTCCAGACAGCTGCAGCAGTTAACTACCTGCAGGAGCAGCAGCTGCTGCATTATTTTGTGAAGAGCACCACGTGATGAATAGTGTTGATCTGGAGCCTGTTCAGCACCAGAAGTATATCTGGTAGTGAAAAACCCCCTCCCCACTCCAAACCAGCTGCAGCCGCTCCTGCAGTGAGCTACCTCTGCTGCACCCCAGAGCAGGAGACACCCCCTCCTTAAAGCCCAACTTAACCTCAGCCCAGCACCTTCTGTGTGAGCTCAGCATGTTTTGTGCTGGCCAGGTCACAGAGTGTCTGATTTGGGTCAGCCTTCATTCAAGGGTTTGCTTTCTGCAGGGAAAGGGAAACAAAGGAGAAGCTGTGAAAAGGGAATGGCAGCACTGCTGAGGAGAGCACTGAGGCATCTTGGTTCTTTTCATTTCTGCCAGAGCTCACCACATCCCACCTACGAGAAATTAAGCTCCCTCCTTGTTGGGTGCAGCTTTTATTTCTGCAGTTTTGTGCAGGCAGGGCATTGTTAAAGCTGGTCAAGCCTTTCTTTCAGCTGCTTACCAAGGAAATTTGCGTTCTTGGAGATTCTTAATTTAAAAAAAAGTTCATTACCACCATCTGATACAAACCTCTGCTCTGTGGCATCTCACACTGTGATGTGGTTCGTGGGGCTTCAGTATGGGCGATGAAGTTCCATTCTTAATTTTGTATCAGATGTGACTGAAGGGTCTTCTTTGCTGTTCAACAGGATTATTTTACAGATGAAAACAGAGTGCTCAGGAAGGACCCTCAGCAGGATTACCACTTGGAATACGCCATGGAGAATGGGACACACACCATCCTGGCTTTTAGCAGAGAGCTGCACACCTGTGACACCAATGACAGGAGCATCACAGTAAGAGGCTCTACCTGTGTGTAGGGAGATGGAGCAATTAACAGAGGCCAAACATACACGTGGGTAGGAAGCTGGGTACTGAAACCTCATCTTAGGAATGTGTGGGATAAGAGAAATTCCCTTACACAGAATCACAGAATCATTCTGTGAAGAAGAACCCTGGGATCATCACGTCCAACCAACCACCCTACTCTGCAACGTTAGAATCAGAGAATGGTTTAGGTTGGAAGGGACCTCTTCCAGTTCCACCTCCCCCACCGTAGGCAGAGACACCTCCCACTAGACCAGGTCGCTGAAGGCCTCATCCAACCTGGTCCTGAAAACCTCCAGGGAGGGAGTATCCACAGCCTCCCCAGGCAACCTGTGCCAGTGTCCCACCACCCTCACTGTAAAGAACTTCTTCCTAACATCCAGTTTCAATCTCCCCTTTGTCAGTTCAAACCCATTACTCCTTGTCCTGTCATTACAAGACCTTGTCAATAGTCCCTCCCCAGCCCTCCTGTAGGCCCCTTCAGATACTGGAAGGCTACCACAAGTTAACTCCTAAACCCCAAGCGCCACATTCAAATGACCTTTAAACATCTCCAGGGATGGTGACTCGAACAGCTCTCTGGGCAGCCTCTGCCAGCATCTATTTCCAAACCATCTGTTTGGCCAACTTAAATTAACCAGGTGAAATACTTGTGCTGGTTGTATCAAGCTCTTCTGTTTTCGTTTTGGCTTTGTCCTTCTGCTTTACTGCCCAAGTGTCATTTTAAATTGCTTGAATTTGATGACACACACTGGAGACAGCAGATAGGTGAAGGTTTTGGCTTGTCTCCTGCTTGTCTTGGAATCATTGCTGTTGCTCTGCTCTGCTTCCATTATCTGTCTCTCTAATATGCATAAAAATGGAAACACGAGGAGTGGAGAGATGCAGAGTAAACCACAGCTGGTAACACAAACAGATTTCCTCACCTGAAATACAGCACCCAGCTCTGGAGCCCTCAACACAGGAAGGACATGGACCTGATGGAGCAGGTCTGGAGGAGGCCAGAAAATGACTGGGGGCTGAAGCAGCTCTGCTGTGAGAACAGGCTGAAGGAGCTGGGGATGTCGAGCCTGGAGAAGGCTCCAGGGAGACCTAAAAGCAGCCTGCCAGTACCTGAAGGGGCTACAAGCAGGCTGCAGAGGGTCTTGCCAAAGGCCTGCAGGGACTGGATGAGGGCAATGGTTTGAAATGATAGCAGGGCAGATTGAGACTGGATGTGAGGAACAAGTTCTGCACAAGGAGGCTGCTGGAACTGCCTGTGTTTTCCAGGCAGTCTGGATCTATGGCCTTCACACCTGCTCCAAACTGTCAGTGTAACTGAACATTCTGGGACATTTCAAGACTTGTTAGAGGGCTTTGTCTCAAGGGTAGCGATGGCAGCCTGACAGTGGCATACAGAGAATTGATCTCTGGCTGTGGCTTCGATTGATGTTGAAGATGTAAATCTATCCCACAGCTAATTGTCTCCACTGGTATGTGAGGGCATCAGCTCACAGAAGTAAGCCACACGTTTACAGAGCTGAGCCTGGAAAAGGTTTTGGGAGGAAACCTTCTAATTGCTTGCCAAATGAGAGATTTTTGTAGAAAAAAACAAATTGCATATGTTTAGTTGGTTCCCGCTTGATGAGCGTGTTCTGCTGTTTGCAGATGTCATTTAAGTTGGTGACATTAATGAAGGGATCTCTCAGAATGAGACTCAGATTCTGCCTGTCTCCAATGAGACCTGTGAGTGTAAAAGATGAAAGGCAAAGCTGTGTCAGTGTCTGACTGCTCCTGTGCTGGATGCTGTTGTTGTTCCACTCCTCCAGCAGTCCTCTCACAGGACTTGTGTGAACTCTAAGGAAGATTCCTGTTCCTTATGGACTTTGGGGGTTGTTGGGTCTTTGGTGTCTTTCCAGGAGAGCACAGTGCGGGTAATATGGGCCTACCACCACAAAGACATGGGAGAAGCAGGTCAGAACTACCATGGGTCCAACCGCGGCACAAGGAGCCTGCGCTTGCTGCACCCCAAGCGAGAAGAGGTCTCTTCTGCTTCTCTGCCATACTTCGACTTGACAAACAAAGACGTGAGTTGGTCCCAGCTCTGGGTCTGTGTGCAGATGGGGGTGAGGTGACAGCCAAGGCCTTATGCAGCAGGCTCGTGTGACTCTTGTCTTCTTGCCTTTTTCTTAAGACAGGTGCCAGTGCCAGACAAGGACACAACATATTGGTGCCAGATGTTTAGGATCCCTGTGCAGCAGCACAAGTATCACGTGACCAAGGTGGGTGATCCAGACAGAGCCAGTTCAGAGGTGCTCAGGTGGTGAACTGGCTTTGAATCAATACTGCTTACCTGGGTGGAAACAAGAACTCTTCTCTGTCTTCAGAAACACGGGTCAAGTGTATGTGTGCCCTGGACCTGACTCTGTTCTGCCCTGAGAAGTGGCACATGCAGGGACAAAGCCTCTACATTCTCTCTCCCTTCAGAAATTATTTCCATCTTTAAACATTGTTTGCAAAAACTAAATAAAATTGTCTAGAAGCTTGTTCCATCAAACTTCTCCTTTTCACAGAGTCAGAGTCACAGAACATTAGGTGTTGGAAAGGACCTCGAAAGATTGTCCAGTCCAAACCCCCTGCCAGGGCAGGGGCACACAGGGCAGGGCACACAGGAACACATCCAGGTGGGTTCTGAATCTCCAGAGCAAGAGACTACACAGCCTCTCTGGACAGCCTGCTCCAGGCCTCCAGCACCCTCACACTAATGAAGTTTTCCCTTCTATTCTCATGGCACCTCCTCTGCTCCAGCTGGCACCCAGTGCCCCTTGTACTGTCAATGGACATCAGTGTAGGGATGTAAGAGATTTCTTTTAACAGAGAGGAGTGTTAGTTTGAAAAACTATTAAATGCTGAAGTTTGTTCTGGTGCAAGGTCAGGTTTTTATCTGATTCCAGTGGCAATGACCACAGTGAAGTTATCCCATGTTGCACCTCATGAGCACAGACTCCCATTACCTTCAGCTGTTTAAAAGCCAAATAATAAGAAAGAAGAGGTGGATGCTGCAGTTCATTGAAAAATTAATGAAACCCTGTAAACATCCACACAAGGTTCAGCAGGATCCCAGGGGATTTCAGAACCCACATGCACAAACTTGTTTTGCTCTAATGCTTTTTTTGAACTCCTCTTTCATTTTAGGCCTGAAAGTGCTGGGGGCAAGCTGGCTCTCACATTCCTGCCCCAGAGACCTCCTAAATGCTTTATTGCACTGCTGATGAGAGTGCAGTGAGATAGCTCTGGCTCTTTGTTTTATTGTTCTTTGAACCCAGGAATGCTTTTAAGGCTATAATTCTATCCCGTTATTATTTTTGATTACTGTCAGTCATGTTTCTCCAATGCATTCACTAAAACTGGGCTTTTAAATGGACTCAAAGAACTCAGTGTATGATCTCTTGTGTAGGCCTGAGAACTATCTATAGTTATTCTGAAATACAAAGGGTTCTGCACTTCATAGAACCATGAAATTACAGAAGGGTAGGGGTTGGAAGTGACCTCTGGATATCATCCAGTCCAACCCCTCTGCCAGAGCAGGGTCACCCAGAGCAGATCACACAGGAGCACATCCAAATGGGGCTTGAAAGTCTTCAGAGGAGGGGACTGCACAACCTATCTGGGCAGCCTGCTCCAAGGCTCCCTCACAATAAAGAAATTTCTTCTTGTGCTGAGGTGGAACTTCCTGGGTTCCAGTTTGTGTCCACTGTTCCTTCTCCTATCCCAGGACACCATTGCACAGAGCCTGGCCCCTGCTTCCTAACCTCCACCCCTCAGATATTTGTAACCATTGCTCAGATCCCCTCTCACCCTTCTCCTGTCCAGGCTACCCAGCCCCAGGGCTCTCAGCCTCTCCTCATCACACAGATGTGCCAGGCCCTTCAGCACCCTCCTAGCCCTTTTATCTGCATGAAAAATTGCATGGTCCAAATTTCTGCTTTCAGATACTTGATCTTTAATGACATTTGATCGTGTGGCAAATCTGCATGGGAAACAGGATTTGCTTGCAGTTTGTATGGCAGGATTCCTGGCTTCCTGCTTTCAAGCCAGGGAGCTTCAAAACGTTAGCAGCAGACTGCTGCTCTCCGTGTGGATGTTGGGTGGAAGATGCTGTTCTGCTAAAGGTTTGCTGGAACTATTTATTATTTATGTTTTCTGAAATTTTTTTTAGTGCTTTGCCTTCCTTCTCATACAGCTGGTTATTTGTGATTGGCTGAAGCTAGAATGTGATTTTAGCTCAGAAATACACTGCCTAACGTTTCAGTTTTATATTATTTTGGTGGTGCTGTGCGAATTACAGAATCATTTAGAGAGTCATATCTGTAATATGCTCCCCACAGCATCTTTCCCTCTGAGCTGGACAGATGTGGATTTGATACATGGACTGTTCAGTGGATAAGGAATTGGTTGTGTGATTGCATACAAAGGGCAGTGGTCGATGGTTTGATGTCCTGATGTAGAAGAGTGACAAGTGGTGGCTTGCAGGGGCCTGGCACAGGGGAGATTTAGGTTGGACATCAGGAGGAAGTCCTTTAGAATGACAGTGGTGAAATAGTGGAGCAGATTGCCCAGAACTGTGATTGACGCCCTGTCCTTGGAGGCATCTGAGGTCAGACTTGATGTGGCCCTGGGCAGGCTGCTCTGGTTGCAGGTGTCCCTGCCGACTGCAGGGGTGTTGGACAAGATGCTCTTTGAGGGTCCCTTCTGACTCGATACAATCTGGAACTCTGAATTTCCTTACTTTGATAAGGTGCCTTCCTGTATGTCCCCTCCAGATATCGGAATGCAGGTCTAAGGTCTCCCCAGAGCCTTCTCTTCTCCAGGCTGAACAGCCCCAACTCTTCCAGCCTGTTCCCGTAGCAGAGGTGCTCCAGCCCTCTGATCTTCTGGAGCTAAACTTTGGCTCTTTTGGGGCAATGTGTGCCATCAGCACCATGGAAGTGTACACTAGGAAATTCACATGTGTCAGTCTGCTGGGGATTTGGTGTTTCAAGTTGGTTCTCTGTCATTAGTTTGTTCTTGGACATTGCTCTGAACATACAAGTAATAGGACGAAAGGAAATGGCCTGAAGCTGGCCAGGAAAGGTTCAGGTTGGATATTAGGAACAATTTCTTCCCAGGAAGGGTTCTCAGGCACTGGCACAGGCTGCCCAGGGAGGTGCTGGAGTCCCCGTCCTTGAAGAAGTTTCAAAGCTGTGTGGATGTGGTGCTGATGGAGGTGGTTTAGTGGCAGTGATGGGATTTGTTCAGGTACTGGAAGGCTGCTCTAACGTCTCCCTGCAACCTTCTCTTTTCCACACTGAGCAAACTTCAGCCTGTCCTCATAGCAGAGAAGCTCCAGTCCTCTGGTCTTTGTGGCCATCCTGTGGACCCACTCCAGCTGGTCCATGCTGGGGACTCCAGAACTGGACATAGTGGGGTCTCAGCAGAGCAAAATAGAGCAGAGGGGCAGGATCCCCTCTCTCCATCTCTGTCCATGCTGCTTTGGATGCAGCCCAGGCTGCCCTTGGCCTTCTGTGCTGCCGGTGCCCATTGTTGGCTCCTGTCCAGCTTCTCACCCACCAGCACTCCCAAGTCTTTTTCTTCAGGGGTCCTTTCTATCTCCTCCTCTCCCAGCCTGGGTTGATAGTGAGGGTTGTTCCAGCCCAGGTGCAGGACCCTGCGTTTGCTCTTGCTGAACTTCACGAGCAAGTAAGGCCTTCTGTATTTGTTTTATCTTTCCCTAACATCCATACTGTTCTCCAAGAGCCTCGGGTAATGAGGAACAGCACATTTTCCTTGACTTTTCTTGATAAGGCTGCACTCCATGACATGGAAATTATGCAAGAGATAAGATTACAATCTTGCATTCATCCCACAGGTGGGCTAATGACACAGGGAGAAGTAATTTCTCCTTCTGCTGCATTGACCAATGGAGAAGAGAGCTGCATTGTGATAAGTCCTAGCCAGGGCTAGGAGTTCTCTCTTTGATCTTCCTTTATCTCCTATCTCTTGCAACTTCTTCCCTAGGGAAGAGATGTGTCTTCCTACATGCCCTTGCAATGCTGCCTGTTACAAGGCCTTCCCCTGTGCCTCTGAGAACTACTGGAGAAATAACTCATAATAATATTATTCCCGCTAAGAAATAAATCAAAATGAGATGATTTCTCCATAGGTAGGCATGATAGTGGCTTACACAGGTTACAGCCAGGTCGTGCCTCTGCCAGCTCCAAGCTGCCTTCCTGGCTAAGTGGTGGCTGCTTGAAATGTTGTTAACCTCTTGTAGGTTTTGCCTTCCCTGTGGTTTTCGATTAGCAGAACCAATTGGTGGGGGAATGAGTCCATTTCCATTTAACAGATGGAAGGGGTTACTTGGAACTAATAGCAGGCAACTGCCTCTGCTCAAACCAGCTGTTTGCAGGATGGCTCCACAGTTGTAGTGGAATGGTGGACTCTGTCTGCTCTTCATGTGAGAGAGCACACATCAAAGCCTGGCTGCAAACAGCTCCTGCAGCTACATGTGCAGTGGCCTGGATTGCTGCTTTGAGCTGCAGGCTGTGCTGTGTGCCTCAGGCTGGCTACCCCAGGGAGCTTCCCTTTTCTCAAGTACAGAAGCTATCCAGGAGGCTTCTTAGAAGTAGCTTGCTTAAAAAAAACAAACATTCCACTAATTACACCAGACAGGATTTAAGGTAATTTCTTGATAGCATTATTGCAGTTCTCTCTTGTACCATCAAGATGTCTACTTTTCAAGATTTTGAATCATAGATTCATAGAATGGGTTGGGTTGGAAGGGACCTTAAAGCTCATCCAGTTCCAGCCCTCTGCCATGGGCAAGGACTCCTCCCTCCAGCACAGCTTGCTCAAGACCTCATCCAACGTGACCTTGAACACTTCCAGGCAGGGGCATCCACAACCATCTTTGGCAACCTGTGCCAGTGTCTCACCACCCTCTCTCTGAAGAATTTCTTCCTCATTTCCTCTCTCAGTCTCCCCTCTCCCAGCTCAAAGCCATTGTCTCTCATCCTGTCACTCCCAGCCCTTGTCACAAGTCCCTTCTGAGCTCTCCTGGAACCTCTTCAGGTACTGGAAGTTTGCTTTAAGGTCTGCCTGGAGCCTTCTCTTCTCCAGGCTGAACAGTCCCAACTCTCCCAGCTTGTCCTCACAGAGAAGGTTCTTCAGCCTCTGATCATTTTCATGGCCTCTTGTGGATCCTCACCTACAGTTCCATGTCCTTACATGGAGGTGTGTGCTGACACATCTCTGTGCTTTGACAACTTGTAAGCCTCTCTCTGGATGATTTATTTTTTTCTGCCTGATCATTTTTTTCTTCTCTGAGTTGGCATTATCCAGATGTTTACTAGTACCACGAGAGTGAAAATTTGTCTCATAATCATGAGAAATCCTTCCCAGTATTCCAGTAAATACTGGTTCTGCTTTCTCACAGAATGACAGAATTATCTGGTTGAAAAAGCACTTAAGATCATTGAATCCCACCATGACCTAAAATCTTTCTGTGCACAGCTGTTAGACCATGTCCCTAAGCTTCTCATCCAAGTGTCTTTTAAACAATCCCAGAGATGGGGACTCCTACACTTTATGTTCAAAGCCTGATTTTGTTGCTCTGCACTTGTGGTTGTACAGATGCAGGTTATTACTCTTACTGCCTTTAGCTTAGGCTCCATGCTGGTTAGCTCAGTTCTCCTGCACTGCTCACCAGCGAGCTGCACTGCTGCGCACTCGGCCCTCAGGCGGCACTGGCTGCAGGCTGCCCTGCGCTGCTCTGCTCTTCTGCAGTGCAAACCCTTGGCAGATAATCCGCCCGAGTGCCTCTGCCTTTGCTGTCAGTTCTCTGTGCCCGTGGTCTCCCACTGCACATGACAAATCTTTGGGTCTGGTGTGTGTAGAGTTCTGAACTGCTGCAGTACCTAGAGGTGGAGGAAAGGTCTAAGCACCCTGTGTGCCAGCCATGCCACAGCCAGCCAGCAGGCAGCTCCTCAGCGTCAGCACAGGGCACAGCCACGGTGGCTCCAACACCAGAAATTTTCCCTACTTCTCACCATCCCACCGCTGCTGCTAAGCTTCTGTTGATCCTCACCTCACTGCAGCCTCCTTTTGGGGAGCTGTGGAGGGCAATGATGTCTTCCCTCAGCATCTTCTTCAGACTAAAGAACCCCAGCTCCCTCAGCTGCTCCTCCCCAGCCCTGTTCTCCAGACCCTTTCCCAGCTTTGTTGTCCTTCCCTGGGCCTGCTCCAGCTACTCGACGTCCTTCTTGGAGTGAGAGGACCAAAACAGAACTGAGTACTTGAGGTGTGGCCTCAGCAGTGCCAAGCAGAGGGGTGCAATCCCATCCCCAGACCTGCTGGCCAGGCTGTTGCTGATCCAGGCCAGGATGCCCTTAGCCTCCTTGCCCTCCTGAGCACACTGCTGACTCATCTTCAGCCAGCCATCAGTCAACACCCCCAGTTAGCTGGGCTTCAGTAGCCACAGACAAAAACATCTCACGCTGAATTTCACTCCAAGAGTAGGTAAAGCTGTTCATGTGAAGTAGGGAATGTGTTTGGGCAGTAGGGTCATTTAGCCTTACATGTTTTTTTCTCTAATAATCTTCATTTTCCTGCAGTTCTAAATTTTCTAGTTGTTGTTTTTTTCTTGAAACTCTATAGTCAGGCTGAGTCAGATTCACAGAATGGTTTGGGCTGGAAGGGACCTCAAAGCTCATCCAGTTCCACCCCCCTGCCATGCGCAGGGACACCTCCCACTAGCCCAGGTTGCTGAAGGCCTCATCCAACTCGGCCTTGAACACTTTTTACTGGCAGGAGGGCTATGATGTGGTGTCTCAGTTCTAATTTAAATTTCCAGAGACTCAATAAATAAAGTGCCCTTCCCTCTTCCTCCTTCTTTCCCAAAAGAAAGGAATTAGATGTGGGGAGAGGAAAGGTAAGCACACCCAAATAAATGAATCTCACTTGATTTGGAAGTTAAAAAGAGAAGTTTAACAAATAAATTTAAAAGGTCTCTGAGGTAGGGAAGTTACAGAGGTACAGGGAAGGGAAAACAAATACAAAATGTATAAATACAACCCAAGTTTGATGGTGATGGCTTTGTCTGCCTCCTGGGTGATGGCCACGTGGTGAAACAAAGAGAAACCAGGAACGGGATGGTGACACTGCTAAGCAGCGAGGCAGGGAGCAGAGAGACAGAAACAGGAAGTCCTCCTGCTTATATGGATCTTTAGTCGGGAACGGGGAGTGGGCTAACCATCACCTGGTGGTGTTCAGACCCACCCCTGGGGAGGGGTCAAGACCACCTAGGGTCAGGTTCAAGGTTACTCGCCCTGGAGGGTTAACCCTATACATTCCACCCCTTGATTAGACCATTTCCACCTTCCTGCAAACAGTCTCTTTTTTTCCAAAGATATATGTCCATGGATTAAGAGTTCTTAAGTCCTTCTTGGTCCCTGGCTGTATCCCAAGGTGATGTGCTTCTCCAGTGCAGGTTGGTGAGGTGAGGTGTGAGCAGGACAGGAACATGGAAGAAGAATCAGGGAAACAGGAACAGTTCTTGTGGGAAACTCAGGAAAAAATCTTTTCCCAATGGAAGGAAACATCAGCAGCAGTCTCTCCTGTAGGGCATCAGGGAAACAGGTGTAGGTGAGATGGTTGTAGACATCCTCTGGAAGGAAATCAGGAGCAGTCTCTCACTGCAGGGCATCAGTGAAAAGTCAGGTGCAAGGTTCTGTTGGATGCCTTGTTGTGGTGATATAGACTTTCTCTGGATCGCTGCTTGTGTGGTGTGGGTTCTGTTGGATGTGTTCTGGTGAGGGCGTAACTAGAAAAACAACTTATAACCACTTATAAACTATAATACAATTATTACACAACTATGATAGATCTATGATACAAGATTACATGGAACCAACTCTGAGATTTAAATCTTTTCAGCTTGAGTGAGGTTTCTCTGTGGAGCACACTCAATAGTACCAGTTTCCAGCATTACCCAGTATGTGTGACCAGGACCCTCTGCAGACACCACCCCTTTGATAGGTTTGCCCCCAGAAGCAGAAGCAACCCACACAGCTTTCCCAGTAGATTCCTTTCACAGACCACAGGAACTCCATCTCCCTCAGCTATGGACAATAGGGCAGTCTGAGCAGGACCAGCTCTGCTGACTGATTCCCTGCTGTTCCCCAGCCAGGTGGCTTCTGCTAGGTGTTTCTCCCAGTGTTTGAAAGTTCCACCCCCCATAGCTTTCAGGGTGGTTTTCAGCAGGCCGTTGTGACGCTCAATCCTCCCTGCAGCTTGTGGGTAGTATGGGATGTGGCAAACCCATTCTATCCTATGCTCTTTTGCCCAGTTGCTTACGAGGTTGTTCTTGAAATGGGTCCCACTGTCTGACTCTATTCTCTCTGGGGTACCATGTCTGCACAGGACGTGGCTCTGCAGACCCAGAATGGTGTTACAGGCAGTAGCATGAGGTACTGGGTAGGTTTCCAGCCACCCAGTGCTTCCCTCCACCATGGCTAACACAGACTGTTTGCCACTGCGAGACCGAGGCAGAGTGATGTAATCCATCTGCCAGGCGTCCCCAGACCTGTGCTCTGACCACCATCCGCCATACCACAAAGGTTTCATGCACCAGTTGTGTAGATGTTGTGTCCTGGGGTGCATTAGAAGGGCTGTGATAAGTAGGACAGAGACTTACCCTGACTCTACCCTGGTCAGGCCACATCTGGAACACTGTGTCCAGTTCTGGTCCCCTCAGTTCCAAAAGGACCTCAGGGAACTGCTTGAGAGAGCCCTGCCTAGAGGCCCCAAGCTGCTGCAGGCAGCCTGTGAGGCCAGGCTGAGGGAGCTGGGGCTGGGAGCTGGCAGCAGAGGAGCCTGAGGGCTGCCCTCAGTGCTATGCGAAGGGTGTGCAGGGCAGTGTCGGGAGGATGCAGCCAGGCTCTACCCAGGGGTGGCCAGGGGCAGCACAAGGGGCACTGGGGGCAAGCTGGAGCAGAGGAGGTGCCATGGGAACAGAAGGGGAAGCTTAGTGTGAGGGTGCTGGAGCCTGGAGCAGGCTGCCCAGAGAGGTTGTGGAGTCTCCTGCTCTGGAGAGATTCAGAGCGCACCTGGATGTGTTGCTGTGTGCCCTGCCCTGGGTGTTGGTCTGGATGATCTCTGGAGGTTGCTTCCGAATGCTATGGTTCTGTGATTCTGTGATGCTCAGGGATATGATATAGTCAAGGCTATATCATATCCCTGTCAGTGTTAGGCTGAGGATTGGACTGGATGGTTTCCATCTGGGCTGCATGTGCACACTGCAGGCTCGTGTTGAGCTTTTCGTCACCCCAGACCCCCAGGTCCTTCTCCTCAGGGCTGCTCTCAGCCATTCACCACCCAGCCTGTATCTGTGCCTGGGATTGCACCAACCCAGGTGCAGGACCTTACACTTGGCCTTGTTAAACCTCATGAGGTTGGCCTGGGCCCACCTCTGCAGCCTGTCCAGGTCCCTCTGGATGGCATCCCTGCCCTCCAGCAAGTCAGCTGCACCACACAGCTTGGTGTCATCTGCAAACTTGCTGAGGGTGCACTCAATTCCTCTGTCCATATCACTGACAAAGATGTTACAGAGCACTGGTCCCAGCACTGACCCCTGAGGAACACCACTTGTCACCGGTCGCCAGGTGGACACGGTGCCCTTGATCACTACTCTCTGCATGCCACCATCCAGCCAATTTCTTTGCCTGCAGAGAAAGCAGAACTCTGTCTAATTTCGAGGCACTGAACTTAGGATGAGAGCAGTGAAAACAGGTGAACATTATCACCAGAGACAAAGCCAAATCACAGTTATTTGGATTTAGCATTAGCTGAGAAATGTGACGTTGGACACAGTTTTATATAAGCACCAATGGTTGTGACTCTCCTGAGAGCCGCTTTTCAGTTCAGGAAGGGCCTGTGTCAGAGCAGAGCAGCAGGTGCCAGCTAATCATGGGCAGTTTTGGGGCAGTCTCTGATAAGGAAGCAAAACCTTCTAAACTCTTGTTGCCAAAGGCAACTCTGCCTTCTGACAGTGGAATGCTCCAGCAGTAGCAAAGGTCCCAGTGTGAGAACACAAAGGCACTCCAGTTAGAGAAATGGTTTGATTGGAAGCCAGAGGGCAGCTTGCAGCCTTTAGCACCATCAGAGAGCGATAGGTTTGAGTGATACCAGGCAGCAACTGCTGTTTCTGCTCTGCCTGGACCTCTTCTCTCCTGCTAAAGGTAGCTCCTGCAAACTGGACCAAGCAGGCTGACGCAAACAAATGTTCTGTGTTTTCCTGCAAAGCCATTCCAGCCTTGGTAAATGAGCCTGGCAGCCAAACTGTCACCTTACACTGCAGAGTTTGTGAGCTGTGTGCCCTTTGATCTGCAGGGCTGGCTCCTCAGTGCAAGCATGAATGGGCCCAAGAGGCTTTGCAGGGTGAAAGAATCTGAACTGAACTAGCTGAAGATTCAAAGTCTTCCCAGCAACGTCTCAGGAAATAACAGAAGTAGCTATTCTCTTATCTGCTGCTAGATCATTTAAAGGGTAAAATTATTTAATGTATTATTGTATGTTTCATAGTTATAGTATTTGGTCAGATGAGTGGGCAGTAAGGTGTGTTGAGAACTGGCTGAAATACCAGGGGGAGTCCTGCTGGGCTGATCTGACAGACTTCTGTTATGGGTGAGCAGCTGGGGAGATGAGGATAGGGCAGCGGATGTGGTCTGCCTTGTCCTTGTCAAGACTTTGGAGAGATAAGCTTAGGAAGTATGACTCAGGAGTGCAGACTGAGGTGGGTTGAGAGCTGACTGACAGAGCAGACCTTGGGCAAGCTTGGAGTGTTCAGTAGTGGTGAAGATCAGCAAGGGCAGGTGAAGGGTCCTGCAGCTGGGGTGGAACGACCTCCTGCAGCAGTACAGGTGAGAAGTGAGCTGCTGGAGAGCAGCTCTGGGGAGAAGGACCTGGCAGTGCTGGTGGGCAAGAGGTTGGCCATGAGCCAGCAATGTGCCCTTCTGGCCAAGAAGGCCAATGGTGTGCTGGAGTGCATCAAGAAGAGTGTGGTGAGCAGGTCCAGGGAGCTTGTCCTTCTCCTCTTCTCTGCCCTGGTGAGACCAGATCTTGAGTATTGTGTCCAGTTCTGGGTTCCCCAGTTCAGGAGGGACAGGGAACTGCTGGAGAGAGTCCAGGAGAGGCTATGAGTATGCCAAGGAGACTGCAGCATCTCTCAGGAGGAGAGGCTGAGAGCCCTGACGCTGTTTAGCCTGGAAAAGAGCAGCTTGAGAGGGCATCTGCTGAGTGCACGTCAACAGCTAAAGGGTGAGGGGCAAGAAGATAAGGGCTGGGCTCTTCTCAGTGGTGGCCAGTGACAGGACAAGAGGCAATGGGTACAAATGAGAACCCAGGAGGTTTCCCTTGAACTTAAGGACAAAGCTCTTTGTTGTGAAGGTGCTGGAGCCCTGGAACAGGCTGGCAGAGAAGTTGTGGAATCTCATTTTCTAGAGAGATTCCAAACCTGCCTGGATGTGTTCCTGTGCAACCTGATCTGGCTAACCCTGTTCTACAGGGGAGTTGGACTGGATGATCCCCAGAGGTCCCTTTCAATGCCTTCCATTCTGTGACTATGATTCCATGCTGCTTAATTGCCAATTAGTTCTACTTGGAGTGTGTCAACTGTGCTGAGAGACCAAGGCTGTACTGGGCACCAATGCCACTGCTGCTGCTCCTGCTGCTTGGGGCTGCACTGGGGAAAGCTGAATCTGACCATGTTTTCACTTGACCCCAGCTTCGTAGCAGGTTGCTCCTCAGGCTTACACTTTGCAACTGCTACTAAATGCATTATCTTAAACCTTCAGCCATACTGCAGTCAGAAACACTGCTCTATGAACACTTCTTTGAGCTGTCCTTTTGGTTTACTTCAAACTGATGCCTGTTTCCAGAGCCTGCAGCTCTGTGAATGGCAGCTCCCAGCGATGAACTGGGAATAAGACCTTAGGCATAGACCTGACAGCAGAGGAAACAAGAAGCCCTATACCCATCTCAGCTTCTCGGTTTAAAAATGGTTCATCTTACTTGTTATTGTGCTGTTTGATTCTTCTCTCCCAGGTAAAAGATTTAAGCTGTTCAGCACACAGCTACAGAAATTAGGGCTGTGCAGTGTCAGCCTTATGAGTGCTAGTGTGTGGGGAGAGAAGAATTCCACAAAATCACAGAATGGGTTGGGTTGGAAAAGACC
Organism: Tricholaema leucomelas; assembly: GCA_013400475.1. NCBI lineage: Eukaryota > Metazoa > Chordata > Aves > Piciformes > Lybiidae > Tricholaema lacrymosa > Tricholaema leucomelas. The sequence goes on from WAAF01018325.1 coordinate 18,554, forward strand.
TTAAAGATCTCACCCAGTTACCAACCCCCTGCCATGGACAGGGACACCTCTCACTAGCCCATCTTGCTCAAGGCCTCATTCAGCCTGGTCTTGAACACCTCTAGGCAGGGTATCCACAGCCTCCCTGAGCAACCTGTGCCAGTCTCACCACCCTCACTCTCAAGAATTTCTTCCTCCTTTCCAGTTTCAGTCTCCCCTCTCCCAGCTCAAAGCCATTGTCCCTCTTCCTGTCACTCCCAGCCCTTGTCCAAGTCCCTCTTCAGCTCTCCTGCAGCCCTTCCAGGTACTGGAAGTCTGCTCCAAGGTCTCCCTGGAGCCTTCTCTTTTCCAGGCTGAACAGCCCCAACTCTCCCAGCCTGTTCCCACAGCAGGGGTTCTCCAGTCCTCTGATCATCTTCTTGGCCTCTTGTGGACCCTCTCCAACAGCTCCATCTCATGCTGGGGTGTCCAGAACTGGAGGCAGAGCATTAGGTGAGGCTTCACTAGTGCAGAAAGGCAGAATCCCTCCAGTAGCCTGGTGGCCATGCTTCTTTTGGTGCAGCCCAGGCTATGTTTGGCCTTCTGTTTCCATTGCCAGCTCACATCAAGTGCCTCATCAGCCAGCAACCCTTAAGCCCTTCTCTGCAGGGCTTTTCTGAACCCACTCCTCACCTGGCCTGGATTTGTGCCTGGGATTGCCCCATCCCAGGTGCAGGACTTTGCACTTGGTCTTGTTGAACTTGAGGTTGGCTTGGGACCACCTGCCAGCCTGTCCAGGTCCCTCTGGATGGATCCCTGCCCTCCAGGGTGTCAGCTGCACCACACAGCTTGGTGTTACCTGCAGACCTGCTTGAGGGTGCCTCCATCCCACTGTCCGTGTCACCCACAAAGATGTCAAACAGCAGTGGTCTCAGTACCACCCCCTGAGGGGCTCCACTTGTCACTGGTCTCCATTTGGACACTGGACTGATGACCTTCACTGTGAGTGAAGCCACCCTGCCAAGTCTCCTGATCCAGCAGTGGGCATCCATCAAATCTGTGTCCTGCCACTTTGTGTGTCCTCTTCCAGCTGCACAGCAACAGTAACTTTCACCTGACAGAGGCTGTTCTTTCCCAGTAACAATTCTGCAGGTCAAACCAGAGGCATGGGAACTGCTTCTTAACACAGCACACTAGTAACACTGAAATGAGCCTTCGCTGACCAGCAGTCACTGAGGAAACAAACACTCTCTTCCTAGCTTCAAGAAGAGGAAATAGGTGTGAAAAAGGAGCAGGGACTTTTCTCCAGAGTAATGCCAGGATCTTTGATCTGAAGTTCTGCACTTTCAATTGAATTAAACCCAAATGCCAACAGCAGGTATTAAATACAGAAATATCAGCACTGTTGTTTCATCTTGGAGTGATGTTCTCCATCTGAGTCTTTCTCTGGAAAGAAAACCACCTCCACACATATTAGAGATGAGCCATGCACCTTTCAGTGCCCTCAGTGGAACCTCCAGTTTTGGTCTGGAAAATGTCAATCCTCCAAGGAAACCTCACCTGATCCTGTTATGAGCTTGAGTGTGGGAACTGTTTCTGTTGCTGAGGTTTTTTCTCTTCTCCATCTCTTTTTTAGCACAATATGAGAATTGTGGAATCACAGAACTGCTGAGGGTAGAAGAGTCCTTTGAGCCCATCCAGTGCAGCCACTCTCCCAGAGCTCACAACTTCACCACTGCTACTAACCACTGCCATTAAAACGCCTCCCTCAGCACCACATCCATGCAGCTTTGAAACCCCTCCAGGGATGGGGACTCCAGCACCTGCCTGGGCAGCTGTGCCAGTGCCTGAGAACCCTTGCTGGGAAGAAATTGTTCCAACCAATATCCAACCTGACCCTCCTCTGGCACAGCTTGAAGCCATTTCCTCTTCTCACTTGTGTGTGAGAAGAGACTAACCCCAACCTGGCTCCAGCCTCCTTTCAGGGAGCTGTAGAGAGCAATGAGGTCTCCTCTCAGCCGCCTTTCTTTCAGACTAAACACGCCTAAGTCCCTCAGCTGCTCATTACCACACTTGGTTCAGAGTCCTTCACCAGCTTAGCTGTCCTTATCTGGACATGCTGCAGCACCTCAATGTCCTTCTGGAGTGAGGGAACCAGAACTGAAAGCAGTACCCAAAGATGTGGTCTCACCACTGTGGAATGGATGGAGACATCCCTAGCCCTGCTGGCCAGGCTGTTGCTGATCAGGCCAGAATGCCATTGGCCACCGGAGCACACTGCTGGGCTCCTTTTCAGGCAGCCATCAATGAACACCCTCAGGTCATTCTCCACCAAGGAGCTCTGCAGCCATGTGCCCCAAGCCTGTGACATTGCCTGGGGCTGTGGTTACAAATTATCTTGGTTGTTGTTTCTTTCAAGAAATGGTGAGGTGTGGTATGTTCAGTTGGTGAAGAAGAATCTATGATTCTGTGATGAGGTAATGGAATACCAGAAAACAGGAGAGGAAGGAAAATTGGAGCACTGGCCGATGTAAGGATTTCCTTCACTCTGTGTTGTCAGCCTGCTGACCAGAACAGGGCTTTCGTTAAATGCCAGTGTCTGAAGGGGCTTCAGGGGAGCTGGAGAGGGACTTGGAAAAGGGCTGGGAGTTCCAGGATGAGGGACAATGGCTTTGAGCTGGGAGAGGGGAGAGTGAGGCTGGAGAGGAGGAAGAAATTCTTTGCAGTGAGGGTGGTGAGACACTGGCACAGGTCGCCCAGGGAGGATGTGGATGCCCCTGCCTGGAGGTGTTCCAGGCCATGTGGATGAGGCCTTGAGCAAGATGGGCTGACAGGAGGTGTCCCTGCACAGGAACTTTGAGGTGCCTTCCAACCCAAACCATTCGATGAAATTAGCAGGTGGAAAACACAGGTCTGACCTGTGCAACTTGAGCTATTTTCTGTCCTTCCAAGGGCAGTGTTTTCAGAAGTGCTGAGAAAAGGAGCTCTGTAAAGCCTCTCAGCCTGCCTGGTGAGTACAGATCATGCTAACCAAACACCATGGCTCTCACCCATAGTTCTGGCTGCAGAAGGCAGCAGTTCCTGTGGTGTGTTTTCAGCAGCTGCTCCTGGCAGAGCCTGGCTGGCTGTGCTGGGGCATTGCGGTACAGCTGCTGCCCTTCAGCTCTGTTAGTGGGAGTCAGATGGGCTCGTATGCTTTAGTGTGCTTGGCTACAAAGATCTCTTGCCCAGGCTTTCAAGGAAGGTAGAGAGGATGCAGAAAGCAAATCTTCCTGGATAATAACAGAGGAGCTTCTTCCTGCGGGTTCCATGCAGAGCAGAGATTGTTTCACTGCAAGCACTTCTGTGTGCAGAGCCAGGCACTGCCAGCACCCCAGTGGAGGGTGCACACAGGGCTTCTGTTCTGCCAGCCTCTGCCACTTAGGAAATGTCAAGCAGAAAATGTACTTTGCCTGCTGGCAGGAGGCCCCCGAGGCGCCCGGTGGGGCAGCGTCTCCAGGCTGGCTCACAGCACAGCAAGGAGATGTACCCTGACAGCTGAGTCCTCCTGGCATGGTGGCGGCAGGGAGAGCACCACGGAGGAGGGGAAATGGGGAAAAGAGGTGCACACAGGCACACTGCCTTTCGGTCTTCTGTCAGTCTCCATCTTCACCCCTTCAGCTAGCAAGAGGTGGATAGGAATGAGTGAGGGAAGGGGCAGGAACTGTGTTGCAGTCTGGGGTTTCCTCAGGGAAAAAGAAACCTGGGTTCCCATTTTCACCACAACTCATCTAAAATGCTCAGTGTTTGATGGCTGAAAGGGTAATTTGAGAGGCTGCTGAAACTCCAAGAGCAGAGCGTATGAGGCTGTGTATGTGTATATGCAAATAAAACTCCAGTCACTGCAGTCTGCAGTTATTGACCAGCCTGGGGCATGTCTATTTTGTATTTTGTTTCTGTATTTCACGACTTAGCCATAATTACCATAGGGCTTCGGGCAGCTTGCTGTAGTTGAGGATGTCCCTGATGAGTGCAGAGGGGCTTGAACTGGCTGACCTGTGGAGGTCCCTTCCAACCCAGACCATTCTGTGATTCAGTGATTTTTCATGAGTATTCTAATAGCTGGACCGTTTCCCGAGACAACAACCAAGGCAGTCATTGTGACTTTGTGGGGTTGGCTCACTACTATTTTGAGTGGAAACTAGCAAGAGTAGACCTTAGTTTACTTTAGTTTTCCATTTTGTGCTTTGGGGATGAAAGGCCGTCAAAGAACCTCATTGTGGCCTTTCAGTATCTGAAGGGGGCTTACAAAAAAGCTGGGGAAGGACTTCTCAGGATATCAGGGAGTGACAGGACTAGGGGGAAAGGAGGAAAGCTGGAGATGGGTAGGTTCAGGCTGGACATGAGGAGTCCAAAAGGACAGACAGTGCAAAAGGCTCTTGCAGTGTATCAATGATAACTTCTTGATGCAGGTAGTGGAGGAACCAACAAGGAGAGTGCACTGCTGGACGTTGTACTAACTAATCAAGAGAGAGTGGCTGAGGACATTAAGTTTGGGAACAGCCTTGGGGACAGTGACCATGACATGGTGGAGTTTAGTATTCTAAAGGGTAGAATCAGAGCAGCAAGTAGAATTGCAACCCTGGACTTCTGCAGAGCTAACTTTGTGCTCTTCAGGGACATACTTGCAGCAATCCCATGGGCTAAGGCTCTGGAGAAGTCCAAGAAAGTTGGCTAATTTTTAGTGACCACTTCCTCCAAGCCCAAGCCAGGTGTGTTCCCCTGAGTAAAACATCAGGTAGCTGTGCTAGGAGACCTGCATGGTTTAATAAGGAGCTTCTGAAGGAAATCTCAGGGAAGAAGGAATCTTACAATTCATGGCGGAAGGGATTGGTCACTTGGGAGAACTATAGAGAAGGAGTCAGGGCTTGTAGGAAAGCAACAAGGAAGGCCAAAGCCCTCTTGGAACTGAAGCTGGCAAAGGAAGTCAAACAGAACAAGAAAGGCTGCTTCAAATCCATCAGCAGGAAAAGGAAGCCCAGGGATGGTGTGGGGCAGTGCTGAGCCAGGAGGCAGCCTGAGAGCTGAGGGTGCAGAGAAGGCAGAGCTGCTGAATGCCTTCTGTGCTTCAGTCTTTACATCTAAGGCTGAACTCCCCTATGGACTTCAGACCCTGGATGAAGGAGAGGAAGCCTGAGGAAGGAGTGCTCCCCACTGCTCAGTGCAGACTGGGTTAGGGATCAGTTACACAAGTTAAACATTGACAAGTCCCTGGGTCCTGATGAGATGCACCCAAGGGTGCTGAGAGAAGTGCCTGAGGTTGTCACTCTGCCACTCTCCATCACCTTTGCCAACTCGTGGCAGACAGGAGAGGTGCCTGAGGGCTGGAGCAGAGCCAATGGCACTGCAG
>WAAF01018330.1:0-32471 GCA_013400475.1 Tricholaema leucomelas
TAAAGTGTAGGGGGGTGGGGGACACCCAAACTATCACAGTTTTTCACAAGATGCTCCATACTACTCCATTTATCTGTAACATTTCATTCTCAAATAATATTACCTACAGACATGCGCTTCTCAAAACAAGCACACAAATAAGAGTACCATGTTGGATTAACATTTCAAATGACAATGAAATTATCTCCAGTTTTAACTAGTGAACTTATTTTGCACATTATGTAATAAACAAATAAGCAGCCACTCTTATCCTTTTGAAGTACGAGTCAGAATATGTGCTGAAATTTTAAAGTATAGCACAAAGAAGTACCTATTTTTCCATAGGTGTGCAAACTAAAGACAGAATTCATGCTTTAGATGACACCAATTTTAAAAAAAAAGCAGTCACTCTTATCCTTTTGAAGTATAAGTCAGGATATGTGCTGAAATTTTAATTTATAACACGAAGAAGTATCTATTTTTCCATAGGTGTGTGAACTAAAGACAGAATTCATGCTATAGATGACAACGACTTAAAAAAAAGCCATAGACAAAGGAAAAGAAATGCATTTGAAGCCGTAGGAGAAATACCAATAAGGTAAGCATGTGAAATTCTTTCAGATCATTGGCTATTGGAACCTCTTGCCCTTGGTAAGATAATTCAATGTTTTGCTATAATTAGCAATTTAAAAATAAACTATCATGTTTCTACAAAAGCGATTGCTAAGGAAATAGTCAACCATGCATGATTTCTTAAGTGCTTAGGAGACTTCAAGATGAAACCTGCTGTATAAAAGAATGAGTTTTATCATACCTGAAAAATGACATAAACAGATGTGTCCTTATTAAGAAAGTATCAGAGACTGAACATCATAAACCACACATTAAAAGTCTCATCCTGGTGCCGCGAGAGGTATTAGTCATACTTCTTAAGACTTTCAGTGGGCTCAAAAGTTCACTCAGAGAAGTCTGGACATGTTTGTGACTATTTGGTTGCAACCTGCACAATCTTTTCTAAAAGCATGGCTATGATGGGTTAAACTAGGTGTTTAAACTGAGAAGTCTACCTTTTAAGAGCCCAATTTGATTCTTAGTGCTGCCCCAATAGTCTGCTATTTACCTCAGTGAAAGTGGAAAGCTGTTCTAATGAAAGAGCTAATGAATCCTAAAATCACATACTTGACAAGTAATCAAAATGTTTGTGGAATAGCCCAGAAAGACTCTTGTGTTTTACTATGACATCCCAGTAGTATTTCCATTGTGAATTCTAAATTTTGAAACACTTGTTTCAGAAATTTTAACTATTGAAAGAGGATGATAAAGAAGACATCACAGAAGACTGCCTTCAGCACCCTGAAATCACTAGTTGTATAATTAGTATAGGAATTAGGAACCTTTCAGTAATTTTTTTCTTGCCTACCTCTGACATATCAAGCAGGCACCCTAGCTATTAGATAATTTAGAATATTTCAATTGGCAAGGACCTACAACCATCACCTAGTCCAACTGCCTGACCATTTCAGGGGTGACCAACATATAAAGCACATTACTAAGGGCATTGCCTGAATGCTTCATAAATGATGACAGACTTGGGGCATCAGCCACCTCTCTGGGAAGCCTACTCCACTGTTTGTCAATCCTCTTGGTAAAGAAATGCTTCCTAATGTGAAACCTGAACATCCTCATGTTGGCTTATCCACTCTTTACCTTCTCGAATAGTAAAGTCCCCAGATTTTAATGAGAATCTGCTCAGTATAATCTGAATTATAAAAATATCTTTGACAATCCTCACATTACAGCCCATGATATTCTTATTATGCAAAATCCTAGGATAAAACCCCCAAACTTTGGATCTATTTGTAACAAAATTGCAAACAAACTTTTACATTCTGCTTGTGGTTTTGTTTGCTTTTGTATTTTTGGCTTGGGTTTTTTAAAATGTACTGAAATAGGGAGGGGAAAGTTCAGCGTTTATATTTTACTGGAGTTTTGGGACACTGTGCAATTCAAAGGAAATTGAGTACAAAAGGTACATTATAATACAGCTCAACTACTTGTTCAATTTATTAAAAGACAGAAAATAAAGAGAAAATACTTAATTTCATCTATACTGTGGCCAGTTCATAGGCTCATCACTTTTTTCCAGCACACAATGGATGAGGTCAACCAAACTAAAAGACATGCTGCTTCTGAGTCAATTCCATTTTTGTTAAGCAGCAGAAACTTGAGTATGCAGTGATGAATTTTATACTTTAGAGATCTCAGTGATTGGGTTTTTGGTTTGGTGTTTTTTTTTTTTTAGTAGCTCCAATGAAAGCATGACACTTTGCATTTACTGAATATAAAACAGTTTTAGATACTTCAGTTTCAGTGTGATCTGAGTTGCAAATACACATCTACGTAATTGATGAAAAGGTCTAATGAAAGGGATGAAAAGGTCTTCCTCTCAGCTGATTTGCTAGACTATGTATCTCAGAATACCATGAAGAATAGTCAGCAGGTTGCAAAGTACAGCTTCATAGAATCATAGAATCATAGAATGGTTTAGGTTGGAAGGGACCTCAAGGATCATCCAGCTCCAACCCCCCGCCATAGGCAGGGACACCTCCTACTAGAGCAGGCTGCTCAAGGCCTCATCCAGCCTGGCCTTAAATGCCTCCAGGGAGGAAGCATCCACAACCTCCCTGGGCAACCCGTTCCAGTGTCTTACCACCCTCACTGTAAAGAACTTCCTCCTAACATCCAGTCGGAATCTCCCCTCTTCCAGCTTAAATCCATTCCCCCTTGTCCTAACATTACTAGACCGTGTAAAGAGTCCCTCCCCAGCTTTCCTGTAGGCTCCCTTCAGATACTGGAAAGCCACTCTAAGGTCTCCTTGAAGCCTTCTCTTCTCCAGGCTGAAGAGCCCCAACTCTCTCAGCCTGTCCTCATAGCAGAGGTGCTCCAGCCCTCTGATCATCTTCGTGGCTCTCCTCTGGACCCGCTCCAGCAGTTCCATGTCCTTATTGTGCTGGAGGCTCCAGAACTGCACACAGTACTCGAGGTGGGGTCTGACAAGAGCAGAGTAAAGGGGGAGAATCACCTCCCTTGGTGATTCTTGCTTGTTATGGATCTGATTCCTTTCTAGTTTTAATCTGTGCTCTGCAGTAGTTTCCCATCTAGATTCTTCTCAAATGCTGTGTAGCCAGGTTTCTATCTTGCCAAAGAGGGATACAGTTGGGCTACGTACGCATAACAAGAGAGAATTCTATAAACACCATTATATTTCTAGGTTACTAGATTTGTTCAAGAGTCAACAAGGAAATCAGAAAGATGCTTTACGTAGTCTGTGTCCGGACAATAAAGCTTTCCAGACTCATTTTTTTTAATCTAAATAACTGGACCACTTTTTTGCACTCTGAAATTGGCAGACAGATTATACAATACCAACATAAAAAGATTCCATAATACTTTTGCAACAACAGCACGTCAAGTATAGGAAAACAGATACAGTATTATTAATGGCACTGTAGTTTGCTGTTGATTTTAGTGGAGCACGTGAACAGCTTCCCATTTTCAGAGTTCATGACTTTCCTCTTTTCCATCAACCCCAGAAAAAGAAGTAAAAAGCCCTTTCAAAAACAGCAGGTAGCTTATGAATGACTGAAATGCTGAAGAGATGGGCAAACAACTGCAGTCGTAAGAGTGGTCTAAGATAGCCTCTGTCATCTCAGCTAACCATATTTCAGGATGCAGTTTTAATACCACCTACAACATACTGTAATGTGTATTTTGTAGGTGGAAAAAATTGCTCCTCAAAAACAGCATGTTTAGAAAGCAACTAAGTACAAGAAAACTTGCCAGTATCTACTGAATGGCTCAAATATCTTTATGGTGGAGGAAACTATCTCATTCAACCCTGGCACAAGCAGAGAGGGCATGCAACATTAACATTTATATAGGTGGATGAACATCCTGAATCAATCTGGATAGGAATTCCAGCTACAACAGGGCATCATTCAGTGATGTCCATTTTAATTCTGTCTTCCTACTTTTCACAGTTTAACTCAGATAGAAGACAAATGTTCGCTAAGACACTGTGGCTTTCAAAAGGTAATGGAAGAAGACTAAGTAAAACATAGTCTCATTCATAGGTAAAAACAGCTTTCCCTTCTGCCTTTTCCTGTATTTGAAAACTAGTAATAGAAACCATTTGCCAAATGCATTTAGTCTCTGACAGAGGGACACATACGTGATCTTCTAATTTACAGCTTGCATGTACAGATGTTCACACTTAGCAAAAGGATTCTTAATAACATTTTAAAATTAGATGTGTGTTGATAATAGGTGTTTTAAACCCAAACAACACAGTAACTGATAAATGTCTTCATGCCTCACCATGCCTTGCTCTCCAGCATTTTTATAACAGATCAAAAAAATACCCCAGGACTTCAGTTGCATGTACACAAAATATGTTATTAAAAAGAGTCTGAATGAAAACTTTCATTATTTTTTCTGCCTATGATCTGATTCCAAGTTGCAACATTTAGATTACTACTAGGTTTATGTAGCCGAAAGCAGAACCACAGTTTGTTCATAGACATTGCTTGCTGTCTGCAATTTTTTTTTTATCCCTTTGCAAAACTTTGAACCCCATCCAGCTTTGACACACTGCTTCTTCAGTTAATAACTATCAAGTTTCCCCTTGTCTCCTGTCTGCTTTTCTTTGAGGCAATTGCGCACTCAGCACCCCAAGATAATAACACACATCTATAAGATAAAAGCAATGGCATTAATGTAATTGTCTGCCTTTCTCTCTTTAGCCTAATCTTTTTTTCCTTTCAGTTTTGACTGCCTCTGTGACACCTGTTTTTGTCTCCTCTGATCCTACGACAGGTTTTCCGCTGACAAGGTTTTTGCCTCACAGAGATTCTGCCAGACAAGACCATAATAAAATATGAACAACTGCTTGTCAGAGTTTCTGCCAATGCTCACATGGAACAGGGAAATTTTTTAAAAAGAAAGANGTTATGTTTTCTTTCTATACAAGAAACTTTTTCTTCAATAGTGGAAAACATGATTACAGAGGTAAAAACCACCATCAACAACAACCAAAAAAACCCCAAACCAACCCACACACAGACCAAAACAAAACCCCAAAACACCATCAAATACCTTCCCAAAGCCCCCTTTCACCTAAAAAAAAATGAAGGTTAGACCTAAGTTTGTGCAGTGGTACCTTATGAGCATGATTTTAATTTAGAAATGACATTTTTAACAAATAAATAAAGTCTTAGGCTTTTTTCCCCTCCTCCATCTTGACAGCTAATGTGCTCAAAGGAACAAGCTGTAAAGGACCTTCATTCCCAGTTCTCAATAAAACATCTGTGCTACTAGACACCTCCTGTATTTGCATACTGCCTGAATGAAGACATCTGATTAGGGGGACTGAATCTTGCAGTCCACTTCATCACTGTCTATATTTGTCCCTCTTTGAAGGAGGACTTCATCACTGATGACTATTCTGATGGAGAAACACACACAGATTAATCATGTTAGTATTCCAATGCAGGGTTGCTTTTGTATGTCTTGGTATCACCTGATACCTCTGTTAGAAAGAGCAAAGACTGTTTAGCTCATGGTCTCACATCCCTGAGTGCATAGCCTTCATCACATCAAGTAGCCTGACCAAAGACGTCCACCTTGCATTCTTAGTCCTTAAATCCAGCACTTCTAGCTCATGCCTGGACCTTCATGGGCTGCCTGGGGAGGTGGTGGAGTCGCTGTCCCTGGAGGTGTTCAAGAGAAGACTGGATAAGGCTCTTAGTGCCATGGTGTAGTTGACTGGATAGGGCTGGGTGATAGGTTGGACTGGATGATCTTGGAGGTCTCTTCCAACCTGGGTGATTCTATTCTATTCTGTTCTCTGTGGAGTCATCTAAATGACTCTCAGATTCATATTACAGCCCTGTCTGTGACCCCATCCTCTTTTGTTCCTGATTGAAACCCCTACATGGAGCATCCTTGACCTGACTTGCTCTATTGTGATGTCTAAGATTGTCAGTAGACCCAATTACCAGGCACATGGTTCTGTCTGCTGTAATCAGACCTCAAGGAACTGTACCCTTAGTGTAGGCAAGGCCAATGCTGGAGTTGACCTTGATCCTGGCCCAGATGTTTTTGCTGGGCAGCTCCACTTTTGCTGCTCCTTGACACATGGATTGATAGTGTTGTTACTGAAACCTACAATTCATAAAGGAAGCCATTAAATTAATATATCTCCTTCTATTACTTTAACTAGTCATTCATCTCCGATCTTTCCTATCTCTTCTCTCCAAAGCCAAATGCTTCCTTCCTATCAGCGATTAAATGGCTGGTGATGGTCTCTTCTCATGGGTAATTACTGATAGAACAAGAGGGAACAGCCTCAAGCTGCAACTGGGTAGGTTTAGACTGGACATCAGAAAAAACTTTTCACAGAATGGGCACTGGAATAGGATACCCAGGGAGGTGGTTAAGTCACCAACCCTGGATGTGTTCAAAGGTTGTTTGGATGTGGTGCCTGGGGATACGGTTTAGGGGTGAACCTTGTAGAAAAGGCTTATCAGTTGGACTTGGTGATCCTGAGGGTCTTTTCCAACCTGAATATTTCTCTGATTCTGTGATCTTAAAAACATTCCCTTAATAATAATAATGAGGTAGTAGTTAATATGTATCATAATGGTCCTTATAATCATGTGGTTGACATACCATACACAGCAAGACAGAAGCACATTTGGGAGTTCTGCATTGTGTTCTGGATTTGAAATATTTCCACCTTAATCCAAATGCATCTCAAATTTCATTAACTGTGATTCACATATATATTTACAGAAAGTCTAGGTTGGAAGTGATTTCTGCAAATTGTCTGGTGTAGGCTCCTATTGAAAGTAGGGTTTCATATTAGGTTATCTCTGGCCCTGTCAAGCTGAGTCTTTGATATTTATGGTGGGGGAAATTCCACCTTTTCTCCAGGCAACCTAATCCATCTATTATGCAGCTTTGAAAACTGTAACAAAAATGCAACAGGCACTGCTCACCTGTTAACATCATTCTGTGTTCCAGAGACATTTCACAAAGGCAAGCCAAGATCATGGTGGCTTCTCAATCTACTGTGTAATTCTGGTTCAAACTTATTAAATGTTCTCCCACATGCGCTAAATTACCTCAGTTTTCCCAGAAAAACCTGCTGTCCTAAACTTTCTGACAGCTGAATGTGTTCAGACCCTGGGAAGACTGGTTCCTACTGCTAGTTTTACCATTCAAAAACATCAGCTTTTCCCATCCCAGTTCACGTGCTGTGAACATTTAAAAAACCTCTTGTTAAATATATTTCATAAAAATTTACTCCAATATTATTATAAGATTCTAGTATTATCTTTTTTATTGCTAAAATTCTGATGAAAGTGGGATAATAAAGTAATACTATTGTCTGCTAAATTAATCTAAGGCAAATTTCCTCATGATGTTACAACTTACATTGAAATTATTCAAAACAGGCAAAATAAGAACAAAAGAAAGAAGGAAGAAAGAAACAAAGGCTTTTCCATTGAATTTCACGTTTTAAAAACAGAAAGCCAAGCTAAAGGTACCCATGGCATTATTGTTACTCTGTAATGTCTGAAAGTAGCATGACTGCTATTCTTGCAGTCAAATCCTATCTTAACCTTATGAATCTATATGGAATGGAGTGGTAGAGGGTGTTTCATTTAGAGCTCTCAATTTGCGTTCTGCGTAACCTAGTGAACTCTGGCTAATTAAGATGTTCCTATAAACAATTAAGCTTCTTGTAGGATCATTAAGAAGATATAAAAATTTATGATGTAATAAAGGTAATAAAATTATGAAGTGGTTAGCACATCACAGCAATTCATGTGCAGCAGCATAGGTGCTGAAGAGAGACAAGTAAGCAGGTACTGTTACATAAACATCCTGGACAATTGTGGATACATGTGTGGTACACCACTGCTGCCTCACAAATCCATTGGTGATCTGCACTCTCAGGTCACTCAGAATTTAACCTGTCCATCTAGGAACCAAGCAGCAAGCACCAGACAGTCTTTTGCTCCTGTGTGAAGCTATGCCATGTAGTGAACTTCCTACCACTGCACTTAAGAAAGTGCAAGCATTTCACTTGTCCAAAGAGATGCCTCTGTGTCTTCATTTAGTTAGCTATCATCCACCCCCCAGCCTCTAAACAAGAAGGGGAAACAGGAAAATGAAAAGAAACCTGTGGCTTGAAATGGAAACTGTTTTGATAAATTAATAACAACAAACCCTAGCACTAATACTAACACTAATAAATAGTACACAAAGTTATAACTCAGCCCATATAAGTGTCACGATCTGTGCCCTTACACTAGTGAATACTTGAGCTGTGAGCACCACAGCTCCAGTGAAAGCACTGGTCAGAGCAAAGAGGAGAGCAGACCTCAGAAGGACAGGCAAGACCTTTCAGGCATGGCAGCCATTGAGGAAAAACAAACTCAGCAGTTTGTAGTGAGTGTGACATACATGGTATGGAACACTTCTGTTAGCCAGCTTTGTCAGCTGCCCTGGCTTTTGCTCCTTCTAGCTTTAGCTTTTGGCTAACTCAAAAGTGCTACAGACCTTGGCTGCTGTGGAGACCCACATACCATGGCTAGCCACAAATGAAAACAGAGTGCCTTATCGGCTTTGTTCTCACCAAACTGGGTCTTCTTAAAAATGCAGCTTTCCTGAACAGAAAACTAACTCTGTTCCGGTGAAATCAGAATGCTTTACTATGTCTGGAAAGAAGATTTTCAAGTGTGAATTAAAAAATAGCTTTAATTGCCACTGTTCCCTCTTGCACATAGCAAATCTATTTTTTTCCCAACTGCATTCTCTCCTTCAGAAAATAGGATAAGATATCATTGTCCAAGATATCTTGTAGCATTTTATCCTATAGCATTTGGTGTATTAAATGAGATGGAGGGTTTTCCATACAATGTAAATTTTAAAATGCACTTTTCAAATACCCTTAATCTAAATCTCTCTGGAATTTCATATCTAGCCAAGGGAGCTCATAGCTACAAAAGTGGCTTTATAGGTATTTCTGAGTTACCAGTGAGTGATTGTAGTGATGTACTCTATGAGAGACAAAATGGGATTAGTAGATGAAAAGTTTTTTATATAATACAAAGTTCACAATGAGAAAGGGCTTCACTTTGAGATGTGAATATAGTCCAACCCAGCAGAAAAGGGCACTGTGCTTCAAAATGGGTCATGGTCTGTTTAGGGCTTGCCAGGCACTAGAGCAGTCCTCAGTCAACTGCTGAATATCTGGTCAGAGATAATCTCACCTGACTATGTTCGAGGAACACTAGCATAGTCAATCCTATATAGCAAGGGACAAGGAAAAAGGCCTATCTTCTTTGTAATTGCATTAAGATGTTCTGCAGATGACAGGGGAAAGAAAGAAAAAAATATTTTAATCTGAATAGGGCCCCCCAAGGAGATCCAATGAGGTATAAGCATAAGGAAACATAAATCAGAGCCTGTGGTTTACTCCCAGGGAAAAACCTCACTCAGCACCTGATGAAGTCAAAGCTTTGACCATAAGCTTATGTATGTATCAGCTGAATACAAGAATGGAAAAAAAAAGGCTTTATACTTGTTCTTGCAACAGCTAAGCATTGTTTTCTTTTGGTCACTTGTGTCTTATAAATCTTGGAAACAATACTGTTTGTCTTGGATGCCCTAATACGTTGCATTTACCTCAGCCTGACTTGCACTAAAGGTGATCTCAGAGTAACCCAAAGCAAACAATACATTACATCATTCTTACTAATGTGAAAGGGTTTAAAACAAGATAGTGGGTCAGAGTACCCACAAAATAACAAGAGTGTATCTTCACTGGCTGCACTGAGAATTGCTGCTGAAGGGAAGCAAAAAGGGATGGCACAGGCAGAAGGGGGGATTTAAAAAGTGTTTACCAGTAATGAATGTTAATCAGGTAAGGCTTCTGGAATCAACTGAGTAATGAAAAATATGCCTCAGCCTTCAGGGTCAAAAGGAAGTTATAACAGATGAATTAAATTGATTTTGTCAGGAAAAGCCAGAGTAGATCTAAAATAGTCATGAAGAGCTACTCCTTGTTATCAATGAATTGTAGATAATTACTTAGCTAAAAATCTCTATGTGACTAAAAAAAGATTGGGTCTATGATGCTCTCAAGTAATTTTAAAGGACTTCAAAGAATTCAATGAACTGCACAGAAGGAAAGAAGTATGTTTGATTTCATTTTCTATCCTGTGGAACAACACAGTCATAACACAATTGTTTTGCCAGTAGCCTATAATGATAGGATTACATTTATCTTTTCCTTTTTAGTATTTATATTCTGCTATCTCCATTTTTTTAATTAAAAAACAAGGTAGCTCTACTATCTTTTAAAGAGACATTAAGATCTGTGATGGTTTTGTTTTGTTTTTTAGAGATAATCTTCAACTTTGCAAACCTGAATTTCTTTCATGTAATAGCTTTGGACAGAAACAAGAACCTTGTTGATTTTTGTTTCAACGCAAAACTCCTCTTCCTTCATGCCTCATTCCCACACAGCTCACATTTAAAACCTAAACCTTCTTCCTTGACCAAGTTCACTTCAGCAACCTCAAGGTAAGAGAGGCATGCAATTCCTAATTTTCCCCAGCATTCTGCTTTTCCTTCCCTCGATTTGTATACGACCTTCTTTCCTTTGTGTTGAGCTCCATGTTTCTTTTACCTGACAATTTTATCAACTGTGCTGTAGAAGTTCAGAAAACTCCAGTCAGATGTGTCATGCATATGACTTTATGTCAGAGCATTCTCCAGTTTCTGGTGGAGGTCGTAATTTTCATTGTTAGTGTCATCTACAGTAAGTAAGTATGTGTATTAAATATATATCAGTGGCAGAAAACTTAGTTCGCAAGAGAGAAGTGTAACCCACACCGCAATTCTCTGAGCGTGAATATTCACTGAATGGCAGCTTTAAAACTGAAATTAGTAATGAATTTGCCCTTTGTGCCAAAATCTGCTAGTTACTGTAATTTTCATTGAAATGGAAAGGAACTTAAAAGTTACTAGAGAAATGGACTGGCCAAGTTTTGGACTGGCTGTGGGCCCTCATGTGCCTCAGCATACCTCAGAGAGGCACTGAAGCCTACTTGAATAAATAGCCCAGTTCCAAGCTGGGCTGATTAGCATGGCACAGATGAAAGATCACCAAAGGACAAGGATCAGCTTTCTCTAAGAGGGAAAAAAAAGTAAGACAAAAAATGTCCACATGATAATTTCCTTGAGTGAACTGAACAGTATGTAATTTAGCTAGTCCAAGAACGTACAGTGCGTCGAAACCACCTGAAAAACATGCTGCTTCTGTCTGATTGATTTTTACCAGTCATCTGTTTCAGGGCAAGGCAGAGAACTAGTATTTTCTAATCTCCCAACTCTCTCTGAAACAAGGTAACAATTATTTCAGCAAAATGATCACGAGAAGGGGCGACTGTATTTCCAATTGATAGTGTACTGGGTCTTTTTGTCCATTGGGCTAGGTAAATAGAGTATTTCTGCTAGCAATGTGGTAGCTGTTACTCTGACTTCAATGGTAAACATGAAGGGCAAAATGCGAAGTCAATGAAATCAAAATCTTTTTACTTCAGAGTTGGTTCATTCTGCGAGGTAAAGCAGGCTGCAAATAAAGTGGACTTTTTCATTATTTCCAATGAAGTTGGATTAAGTGATTTTTTGTGCTAAAGCTAGCAAAATGTCATGGTTATTTTCACAGCCAAGTTACTTATATGTTACTTATAATAGAATCATAGAATCAATGAGGTTGGAAGAGACCTTCAAGATCATCCAGTCCAACCTATTGCCCAGCCCTATCCAATCAACTAGACCATGGCACTNAAACCAAAATAAAAAGACCAAAAAAAAAAAAGAAAAGAAAAAAAGATAATAAACCAATGCAAGTGCTCACAGAAGTCTTAATTTTTGTAGTCACCTTATTCCTAAATTATTTTAATGCCACAATTGTCTGTGTTAAAATAAATTATCCTTAAAAAATATCAACTATCAAGATTTCAGTAAGATTTTTATTTTTCAAAATATGAACTACACAAAGTATCACAACCATTAAAAAAACGAACAAGGAAAAACATCCATTATCTATTTGTCTGCTTGAGGCCTAGGAAATAGTTTATCCAATTTCAGCTGTTTAATTTTTTGTTTTAGAAGATAAATCCCTGTCCAAAACAACAACATGAAAGCCAAGCTTCAGCTGAAAACAAATTAAAACAGTCTAGTTATCTAAATCCCTTTAAAAATCCAGGGATTCATATCAGCCGTAACCTGTTCTCCATTGCACACAGCACTAACAGAGAATGCTGCTACACTCCACACAGCTTTGGGCACTGGCCTTAAAAACATCAATGGTCAGATTGCCACCGTAGCACAGAAGTGCAGGGTCAAAACTTGATAAGCTGAACTTTTGCCAAAAAGAACATTTACCTTGCTATGAAAGAACTTCTCTGATGAGTCTGTTCATATAATGACAGCCTAATTTTGGCAAATCCAAGAAAAGAAATTGAACTTTTAGGAAGCTTTTCCTTTTAAGATATGTGCAGCTCAATGCACGAGAGGCAACAAAAGACAAGAAAAAGAAAATGGAAGCAGGAAGAAAGAAGTTGCTAAATGCAGTATCACTGAGTTGGCTGTATGCCTTTTCCTCCTCATTCCAAGAATTCCAACATTTTAAATGACAGCTAGTAACACAAATTTACTTTGCACAGCAAAAGACTGCAGCTCTAAGCCAATTTTGATCTATTTGGTTAATTATGAGTCTAGTTTATCAGAACTGAGTAAGTACAGTACTTCCTGTTCAAAATACCTATTCTTTGATAATTACATTCAGTAAAGCATTACATCATGTATCAAGGAGCTAAGCTGAAATTCATTAATAAAAATCAGAAGGAAACCCTTTAATTAAAGCAGCAGGAAATACTATTTGCATTCAAGGAACACCTTCTGAAAATGCTGTGTCAATAGTTTAAAGAAAATCACTTCTGAACAGCAACCTAATTCAGTCATTTTGAAAACCAGGCACTACCCAGTGCAATGAATTGATCAGTCTCCTGAATACTGCCCTCAAAATCCTGAAAAATAGCTATGATCAAGCATTGAGGCAGATGCATCACAGTCTCCAGGAAGTAATTTGTAAGCCTTTGCTTTGCATATATATAAGAAACACGTATCTCATTTGTCTCATTCTGCTATAAAATGTAAATACTCCAGACAACTGTACACAAAGTGTACTAAAAAGAAATAAAAATCAGGGCATTCTTCACTTGATGCAGTAGTAAACCAAACACTTTCTAATAATACATAGCTAGCTAGATTCAATTTTCTATTTGGAATGTTAAACACCTCTGGTAAGGAAGCAGGTTGTGTACCCTAATTATCACACTCACCTTTCAACTTTCTGCATTTGTAAATCTGGGACATTTCTACTACAGACACTATAGCAATCTCACATTACTGTCATATATTCTGATTTTTAATTCAACTAGTTTACAGGGAAGATTATATCAGGAAAATCTGACCTTTTAAGATGTGCTGGTTAAAAAGAAAATCTGGGATGCCCAGAATCTAAGTGCCAGACTCCTGATTTCTATTACTCACCAGGAGTACACCCTGAAAAACAGCTAGGCATGTCTTCACTATTTGTGGATCAGCAAAACCTCAGATGCTAATTCTATTGAAAGCCTGAAGCATGCCTGAACTATGCACATTTTGCAAGGTTTAGCAGTTCTTCCAAGAAATTTGTGTCAGGTTTTACCGTGACTGAAGACATCTCTCTGGGAATTAAAAGGAGTGAAAGTAAGTGGTGTCCCTATAGAGTCTAGTATTTAATATATCTGAAACCAGCCACCAGGTTGGTGTCATTAGGGTATTTCTAGGAAGGCTGTGTATATCTCTATATTGTGACATAAAACTATGGGATGCCTGCATCCCTGATATTTTTTTCCAGGTATGTGAATGTTTTAAGAAGTGTGTGGTGTTGAATTTGTTAAGCACTTGCAATTTCCATATAGTAACATATTTAGGCACCAATGCAGACAGACAAGTAAATAAGTAGAAGGCAAGTGCATCTTAGGAGGTAAGTATGAATCTTCCATGCCCAATGCAGACAGACAAGAAGTAAATAAATAGAAGGCAAGTGCATCTTAGCAGGTAAGTATGAATCTTCCATGCCAGGTATCATCAAAAGAAAATAACATTTATAGAGTATAACCCACTACATTTCTGGCAGAAGTGAGGAATTAGTATTGTGTTTGCTTAGATACTCATAGCCTAGTCCATAAAAAGAAATCTCCAATGCAGATTTCTTCCACAAACATAGTAATCTTTATCTTTTTTACCTCTGCCCCCCTCCCAAATCGTTTTAGGTATGCTCCTTATTTGCCTTCTTTCTCACACATAGCTTAATCAAGACTGTCAAGGAAAAACAGACTACCAAACACACAGAACAGTAGAGGGTAAATAAGACAGAAGGTCTGTAGTGCATTTCAATGCCTTTATATAGCATCTGGGCATTCTAATCCCTTTCTTTCTTTATCTACTTAAACACGGGAAGAGAAGTTCAACCCCTAGATCATATATGCACACTTTTGTTGAGCCATATAAGACACACTCATCTCATTCAGAGATCCAAGCTTGTACAATCTGATGTTGGCAAGTGCGAATTCCCATTAAGCTCAGTGACTTATTGGCTAATGCTTCTTTGTAATACAAACTCTGCTGCACATCTATACCACAAATGTTTTGCCTTTCGGCTAAGCCCTGCTAGAATGGTACTACATCCTGAAAGACTAAGAATATTGTTTTGAGCTGTACACAGGATGTTAAACTCCAGTGGTGCTTGATGCTAATGTCAAAATAGCAGACTCTCACTTTCTCATCCCAGAAATTGCTGTGAAAAAAAAGCATGCACACGCAGAAACCCAGATCACATGCACATGTACGTGCAGACAAATAGATATCACCATTGTCTGTGTCACTTCAGGTTTTACTATTTAAAGAAAGACAGAGTAAAGAAGAAAAGCCCGGAAATACACATTTCTTACCATGTGCCACCCAGCCATGTTTACACTGATCACAGGTTCTCAGGTTAATCTTCCCTGGTTGAAAACATTCACACGTGCAATTTACCAGCGTACAGCGGATGGCCTGCAAAAAGGAACAGAAAATATTAATGTCTTTCTTCTCGTATCAAACTTTGTGACTGCTAGAAGGATGTTAACTCTGCAGCCAAAATAAGCCTTCTAACATTCAGAGCATTGTTCGTTCTTTTAAGTAGAGATTAATTTTCTTTCAAAATCATACATCAGCATCCCCAAGCAGTGACAACCAAAATGTTTATTCAGTAATAACATAGCCTGTTATCTCATCAAGATGAATACATTTCCAAAGCATTTAAAAATAATTGCTCTATTTCTTTTGGGATAAAAAGAAGAAAAAAAGAAAAAGAAGAATTGGTAGGATGCGGATTCTGGAGGTGTTCCACAAATTTCCTGGTTTTCGCCAACTACCTGAAAGAAAACATAACTAGTAATATCTGACATGGAAGCATATAAGCTTAATTAAAACTATGAAAAAATAAGGAAACAAAAACACACAAAAAGGAAAACTACAGATCTCTTTCCATTTCCCTCATGGTATCCAAAGGTTAACCTCAAGCTTCCTCTTTGAGGTTCACATAAGATAAAACTGCACTATGGAAAGAAGGTCATCAATTTGATGTGCTCCCAAAACAGGACGAAAAGATCAAGGTACAAGGATAGGACTGGTTCATAAAGTATCCTGTAAGCTTCCTTTGCCTCTATCACTTTTTCCAATATCTAAGCATAACCCTTTACCTCTTAACACTCCCTATTTTACAAACCTGTTTCTCTATTTCACAAAAGACAAAGCTATTTCAAAGCAGCAGAACTCCAGTCTCATGCAAAGACCCAAAATCCGCTTCAGTAATACACCTCATCAATACCTTGTTGCCCTCTTAAAAACTATTTCAAACATTACACAGGTTTAATTTGACAGGGGATAGCTACATTCACAGAAAAGTGAATATAAATTGAATGAGACTCATTTTAATGTGCAACAGACATATGTTTTTAAATAGTCTAGAAGATGACCTGTGCACTTCAGACTGCTACTAATAAATTTACAGCATGCATTTAGATGTCATTTGCATGGAGATTACTGAGACAAAAAGGCCTATTCTGATCATTCACACATTAAAATATACTGTAACTACCAGAGGTGCCAGGAAAAGATATTTCTACAGATGTAGATGGGCCTAAGGTGGGGAACTGTACTTGGTAGCATGGCCACCGAGATACTGAAATGTTACAGAGGCTTTTGACATTTCCAAACAACTAACACCTCCCCCACAAACTCTCTCCAAATCAAAAAAGGAATTATCTTAACTATACCAACTTACAGAAAATTCCATTCACTTTAATTTGGCCAAGCTAAACTCCTTGACTGCTGACAATTCAGAATTATTTTAAAAGTTTTATCTTTTTACTTATTTATCTGCATCAGACAGCCATTTGAAACCATTTATAGATCGTGAATCTGGTTGGAATCTGAATTTCTCTGTTAAATTTCTGCTGTGGAAATCCTTTCTTCCTTTTATCCTATCTGTTCTTTTCCTGGTTTGCACCTTCAAAAACCTGGTGGAGACAAAAACATCCTGTTCTGTTATGCCTGACATTTTAGGGCCTCAGTACCAGTGCTACCTGTCTGGTTACTAATTAGCCATGTTCTAAAACACTACTGTACATATGCATAATTAAAAGAACTAGTAATATGAAACATAACAGTACCAAAGAAGTGCTGACCATGCAAGAATAATGTATGTGTTTGTGGGTTATGAGAAAAAAAAATCTCCTGAAAGGTCCTGGTTCCTGTTCAATAGTTTATTGACTCAGTAATACATCAGGCCTCCACTGGTCAGTAATGATGTTCTTTCTCTAATATGTTCATTAATTAATTAACTCAGTAATTAATTGTATTGCAAGAAGAAGGTCTTTAAAAACGGTATTCTTATTTTCACCATGTTTTCCAAATCTCTGCGCCAATGTGACACATATATGTTGTATATGACATAATTTTGTCTTGTTCATGTGCCACTTACAGTGTCTATAATAGGAAAGATATAGTATATGTACACATACTAGATGAAACTGTGCCATTTGGTGGAGTTGCTTCATTAAAGCTCACCAACATTGTCATTAGAATCCTGCATATTTTTGGCCTAGAGATTAGCAGGATGCCTGTAAATAATGGATTCAGCTTGAACCTGAAATACAAAACTTCAGCCTGAGACTGAATTTTATTACACACATTAAAAAAAATCCATTTAGCTGTTGTGAATTATAAGATGGGGGAAGGGGGAAGTTTAGTGATTTCATGTTTCTTTTTTCTTCACTGTATTAAAGACAGTTTGATGGTGTAAAGTGTTGAAGGAGGTTAACTACATAATAAGATTAAGTTTCTCCTCCCAAATTCAAACACAAACTTTTAAGAAATGTGAAAATGTCAGCTTGTTCCTCAAATAATTACACCTGAAAACTCTTCAAAAAGAGTTATGAATTTCTTATAAAGTCACAAAGACTGAGATGAAAAACTCTGAAGATAAGTAGTATGGCCGAAACATCTAGCCTGGCCTTACTTTGTCACTTTTTCTTCCAAGGCTGCAATGATGCCAGGTTATAATTTTCATGGTCTCCTTCCCATCACAGAGAATCCTTGGAAGGATATGCATCTGAATTATTAAGTATCTTTGTACCGGTTTTCAATTGCATTTTTCTTAGTTATAAAAGTCACCAATTTTGAAAAAGGCTCAGGAATGACCCAGAACAGAAGCAGGAGATGAACGTGTCATAGCTTCACCTAAGATTCCAAAGCTTTAATGGAGCTGCTTCATTCCCAAGCAGTAGGATTGTAAAGTACAGAAAGGATTAAAGTAAGGGAAAGTGTCTGACACTGACCTGTTGGAAGGCAGCTAAGGGGAAAAAGGATCTGGGGGTCCTAGTGAATGGGAGGTTGACCATGAGCCAGCAATGTGCTCTTGTGCTCAGGAGGGCCAATGCCATTCTGAGGTGTGTTAGAAGGGGTTTGACTAGTAGGTCAAGAGAGGTTCTGCCCTTCTATTCTGCCCTGGCGAAGCCACATCTGGAGTATTGTGTCTAGCTCTGGGCCCCCGCAGTTTAAAAAAGACATAGAACTGCTTGAGAGAGTCCAGGGCAGAGCCACAAAGATGATTAACGGAATGGAACATCTCTCTTATGAGGAGAGACTGAGGGGGATGGGGCTCTTTAGATTGGAGAAAAGGAAACTGAGAGGTGACCTCATCAGTGTTTATCAATATGTAAAGGGTGAGTACCAGGAGGATGGATCCATGCTCTTCTCAGTGATGCCTGATGACAGGACAAGGGGCAATGGGTGGAAGTTGAGGCATAGGAAGTTTCATGTAAACATGAGGAGTAATTTTTTCACTGTCAGGGTGATAGAACACTGGAACAGGCTGCCCAGGAGGGTGTGGAGTCTCCCTCTCTGGAGGTATTCAAAACTTGCCTGGACATGTGTGATCTGGTATAGGACATTGTGGTGGAGAGTCCTTGGGATTCAGACTGGGCTCGAGTGTGTTTAACTGCCCTTTCTGCAATGCGGCCAGTGGCAGGAAAACAGGGCAGAGAGACCCTGACAGCCCAAGCTGGTTTGGTCTGGTTGCACAAGAGGGGGTCCATAAGACCACGCCCCTGTTGCGTGAACCGCCTACGCGCCCCCCGTTGTTGGAAGGGAACAGCCTGTGGATTCCTCCTCTTTGGCTGTATCTGGGTGATTATCAAAGGTGATTGGGTGCTCATGTGGCCAATGAGACCATTAGCCTCGGCCATTATCTTATAAAAGGGGCGTAAGGTGTTTGCTTTCGCTTGCTTGCTCGCTCGCTCGCCTTGCCGTGTTTGCCTGCATGCCCGATTCCTCGCTCACCTGCCCTCCGCCCGCCGTCACAGCCTGCCCTGCCAGCAGCTGACTCGACGCGGGATTCACCACAGAACTTCTACTGAATACTTTCCTGCCTATGTTTTGGGCCACAAACGTTAAAACTGAGGACTAGTGAGTGTTCTTCATTCTTTATTCAAGTTGCTAAAGTAATTTAGCTAACTTCATAAGCGGTGAGTTAAACCGCAGGACTCTCCACGAGAGTTATTCCTAAAATCTCTAAAAATTCCATTGTATAGAAACATTCTTTAAAATATGTTTTGCAAACCACATACAAGGACTTGTGTGGTTAGTTGTAAATAAGTTTGGGGGGGAATATCTTTATATATATATATTAATAAATTATTTAATGACTGTTAATCGGCCTCATTGTATTTTACCTCAAACCAAGATTTAAACTAACCCATTTATAACAGAGATCCTGCTCTGTCAGGAGGGGTTGGACTGGATGATCTTTCAAGGTCCCTTCCAGCCCCTGACATTCTGTGATTCCCTGATTCTGTCATTGTGGTTGGATATCTGTTACTGCTTGGGATGAGGAGTAGGGATCTTGGGTGAGTTTGCAGCAGATAAATATTGTAACCATTGTTCAAAGCTGTTAAAAAGTAGATATAAAAATCCAAAGGTGTAGCAACACCAAACTTTTGCCAGAAATTTTCCTAAGTCTTTTTTTTCCAGAAATTCCTCCAAGAATGAAAACAGAAGGAAAGAAAAATAAATCAATGACCTTGCATAGTGAGAGGAACAGTGCAGAGGAACAGATACAGGCTCCCCCTGCACCACCTGATAACTATGTATTTAGACTACTTGCAGGTTAAGGCCCTTAAGTGTACAATAAAACATGGTTTTTTACAGCTCCTTGAAAAGTGCCATTATATTCTATCACATCAACAATTTACAGATAACAACAGTTCTGACATTTTTATACATTACTTCAACTGAGTTCCTAATGCACCACTCTCTGCATTTCTACCAATATTACAGTAGCCCTGAGAACCTGGGGAGAAAATGCACTGATTTCAAATGAATCATTAAAAATAGTTCACACAACTGATTCCTTAAATCCTAAAGCAAAGTTATTTAAGTTTAAAACCAAAATACACATATATAAGAATGGGTTTATAATCGACACTGAAGCACTCAGAAATATCTTTGAGACCTTCCTGTCGAGTGTGATGCAGAAAGAAGGAAGTTTGCCCAGTATAAAAGCGTATGGTCTAGTAACACCTATGCAAAACTTTGTATGGCTAACATTGAAAGATGTTAGAATTGACTTCTATGGGTCTCCCTAAGACTTAAGGATATTCATTTAACATCACTTGGGTGATATCTAACAAGTAAATATTATTCTCATATTAATAGGAACAGCCCATAGCAGTAATGGAAAATCAGCCTGTCTGTCCATTTTGCACAGCTTCGAAAAGATCAGTACAAATAACTTGACTATGAAAGGGACTATAGTATGGGAGGAGGAGAACACATAAAGAAGGGATATGATTCCTCCTCTGGAGTTCTTACAAATGACCACAAAAAACTTCAAAATTATGCAGCTTTATGGAAGGATGGATAAGATTTATAATGTCCTTTATCCTGAATTTTAGTAGAAAATCTAAGAAAAATTCTGATTGTAAGTTGTTACAAGGCTGCAAGAATCCTGTGTTAAGCAGCATCTCACTGGAAGTCTCAGCTACATCATTCTTTGCAGTGGGCAGTGTTAACAGAGCCTTGCTCTTAATGTGCTTGCCTCGTCATCGAAAATGTATGTAAGAAATGTCTCCTATCAAGCTATCTGTAGGCTAAGAGATCACCTGATACATAACAGAGTCCGCTATACTGGCTCTCTTTGCACAGAAGTCCCATCTGCCTGTCCTATAGAACTCACACAGTCCAAACCCACTGTCACTAACCACAGGAGCCTGAGGCATGAAGATGATTCGGTCCAGCGTTAGTGAAGCTTTTTTAGTGAGATTTGCTGGTGGGGTAGGAGAAGGCTTTGACACTGTGTAACCATTGCTCAGTGGCAACAAAAACATAGGTGTGTTATCCACACTGTTTTGAGCACAAACCCAAAACACAGCCACATGGCGGTCCCTATGAAGACAAATAACTATCCTTGCCAAAATCAGCAAAGAATTTTTTGCAGCTTATAGACAGCCATACTACCTAAGCGGCAAGATCA
Source organism: Tricholaema leucomelas (assembly GCA_013400475.1). Lineage (NCBI taxonomy): Eukaryota > Metazoa > Chordata > Aves > Piciformes > Lybiidae > Tricholaema lacrymosa > Tricholaema leucomelas. The sequence continues at coordinate 21,245 of WAAF01018330.1, forward strand.
TCACAGCCTGAATGTGAGCAATAAAAAATTTGCCATGGTTCAACTTCCAGTGAGACTTTAGGATTGATTTAAAACACTAGATTCCTTGTGCCTGAGAGTATGTTAGCAAAGGCAGACATTTATTCTTATACAGGAAAGTCAGGTTCATGTTCGGAAACCAAAACTGTAAACCATACACTTTACCAAGGCAAGGACCCATACTGGATGGACACCCAAAATCAGAAATGGATGCACCTTCAAAAAGCTTCATATACTCTCCTCTACTCAAAATTCGTCTAGAGATTAACATTGCTGTCTCCACTCAGCTCCTCATCTCAAAGAATCACAACTATCCTTCAGAAAGCACAGGAGGCAAATTGCTTCCACTAATCTTACTGCCCTGATTACTCTGGAGTAATAATTTACTCTACTCTTGTAAAACTCCATCTGGATTACTGTATCCAGCTCTGGATTCCTCAGCAGATAGAAGACATGGACCTATTGGAGAATGCCCAGAAAAGGGTCATGAATAGGGTCAAAGGACTAGGGAACTTCTATGCAGACAAGCTAAGACAATTGAGGCTGCTCAACTGGTGGAGAAGGGAAGGCTTTGGAGACAACATATGGCTGCCCTTCAGAACTTAAACAGGTTACGAGAAATGGGCGGGGACAAACTTTTTACTGAGGCCTGTTGTGATAGGGCAAGGAGTAAAAAAGGGGAGATTTAGATTAGATATAAGGAAGAAACGTTTTATAATGAGGGTGGTAAAACACTGGAACAAGCTGCCCAGAGAAGCTGTAAATGCCCCATCCCTGGAAACATTCACAGTCAGGTTGGATGGGGCTCTGAGAAATTACTGTAGTTGAAAACATCCCTGCTTACTGAATAAGACGTTGGACTACATCATCTTTGGAGGTCCCTTCCAGTCAAACAGTTCTATGATACTAGATTCTCTATTTCTGAACTAAAAAATGACTGGTTTACTGAATGGTCTTCTTACAGCATTACCACATACAACATTGTTATTTCTACGTGAAAACAGGAAAACATTCCCCAAAATGAACAAAAAAAACTTTAGTCATAGTTACTAAGAGTAACTGTTTTTCTTTCTAGAAATCTGACATTTTTGCAAGGGGGAGAAAAAAAAACCAAAACAGCCAAAACAAAACAAAGCAAAACCAAAATCAAACTATAGAACAGATAAATAAGAAATCTTGTGAGACTAATGTAAATGTCCACACAAAATTACATTGGCAAAATCAGCAGGTAGATTTTTTACATTTTTCATAATTTTCTTTCTGTAGGTCAAAGGAATAAGCAACATTTGATTTAAACAGAATGAAACACAGTACAGCTCCTGGAATAGCCATTCTCCTCTAAAAATATAACAAACACATTGTTCGTTTTTAATCTGCTCTTCACAACAACTTCACTTTTCAGGTTTTTCTTTACCTTCTCAGATGTTAATACTTCCTGGATTCTAAATGATGGGCTTTCAATTTGGAAAAAAAACCAAACCAAACAAACAAATAAAAGCCAATGAAAACAACAATAAAAACTAAACCAAAGCACAAAGGAAGAAAAAAAAAAACAAACCAGCATGTACTTAGGCTGTGACATACTGCATTTTAGTGAATGAAGATAAAAATCAGCTTTGTACAAATTATATTAAAAAGTTATAAAAGGTATAATGAAATATTTTCATTGTTTTGAAAATAAATGCAATTAATTAAAAAATATTAGACAAGTTTTCATTTTTGTCTAAAAATAAAATTGTCCTTTTCTGTCTCATCAAAATCAGCAATCTGTGCCATGTACCATTTTTTATGTCCTCATCCCTTCACTCTTCCTTCAGTGGTCAACTCTGTCAACCACAGAACTGATACTGTAGGCAAATACAAACAAGCAAATGACACAAACTTCTTTTCTTTCCACCAGCATGCCGTATTAACAGGTGAAAACAAAGCCAGAGAAATTCTGCACAGAGGTTTGTTAATGTGTACTCTGTCCCTTCAGCTTACGTATGAGAGATAAGAATTTCACTAAGTGTGAAACAGACAAAATGTGTTCCCTTGTCTAGAATAGAGCACAATTACATATATAACCACTTATTGAGGGAGAGAGAGAAAGAAAACAGGAGGAAAAAAAAAAGTTATTGGTTTTCTCAGAAGGATTTTCCTTTATGCATAGCTTTATTCTGTAATTTCGTCCCTGTTGGGCACACTGCCTAAATTTAAACACAAACAGTCAAGCAATGAAGAAACATTACCACATTTACTGTGAACAAAAACTCCCAGTTGCACAGTGAAATTTTAATACATTTCAACTTATCTCTTTTACTAATGGGGAGAGTACAAACCCTGCAGGAATTCGCTCTGCAAACTGGTAATTACAGTAGACTCACTTTTTATAATACATATGTATAGTCAGACACAAGAAACATTGCTGCCCTTTTGATGTAGGTTACAATAGGAATGGGTTTTAAAAATTATCAAAATCTACAGCAATCCTAAAAGGAATGTTATTTCATGGGAAGCTGTCCTTTAACTACACTCAAGAACACAAATATGCATAATACAACATGATATACACGTATTTATTTGTTTTTATAAGCTGAATCCCAAGCTTTATCGGTCTGTTCTTTTTATTCCAGTGTTAGGGTTCTTTTTTTGTTATTTGTTTGTTGATGTACAGAATATGCCTGCCCCTACTGGTACAAAGCTTGGGTTGTTTAGCCTGGAGAAGAGGAGGCTCAGGGGTGACCTTATTGCTGTCTACAACTACCTGAGGGGTGGTTGTGGCCAGGGGGATGTTGCTCTCTTCTCTCAGGTTGCCAGCACCAGAACGAGAGGACACAGCCTCAGGTTGCGCCAGGGGAAGTTTAGGCTCGAGGTGAGGAGAAAGTTCTTCACTGAGAGAGTCACTGGACACTGGAATGGGCTGCCCAGGGAGGTGGTGGAGTCGCCGTCCCTGGAGCTGTTCAAGGCAAGGTTGGACGTGGCACTTGGTGCCATGGTCTAGCCTTGAGCTCTGTGGTGAAGGGTTGGACTTGATGATCTGTGAGGTCTCTTCCAACCCTGATGATACTATGATACTATGATACTATGAAAGCTAGTTTTAATCCTACAATATCAATTATGAGCTCAGAGGCCAGGTCTCCTTCTCTGCACACCCTTTAAATGTAAATAATTTTGATCTTCAAATTTATTTATCATTGTATCATTATAATGTATATTTAAAAGCATTATTTCAATTTTATGGATTTACAACACACAATGTCCAACTCAGATAAGATAGGACATGCAGTGTCAGAACATGCTTAAAGGGTACACGAAGAGAGATTTAATCTAGTCTAATGGCGTGTGAAATCAAAGTAAGATCCACTGCCACTGTCATACGTAGGGACAATATTTATCTTTAATATAATAATGACATGGCAAAGTATATGTTAACTGAAAAAAAAAGAACAAAGAACAAAGTACAAGACAAGGAAGAGCCTGCAAAATACATAACATGGTCTTTTATGGTCTACGGTAGGTTTTTTTAATGCCTGTTAGCCATGCCACTTGATTCAACAAGTATTTGCACCCTTACAAATACTCATATTCACATTCATCTCTTTTAAAGTAGAAAAAAATTAATCTCACACACTTCATCAAATAATCAAATCATTACATCCTGTAAGTACAACACATAAAAAAACGTATCAGAATTCCAGTTTCTGACACTCCTGCAAACTGGTGCACCTTCAAAATTGCCAGAAGAAAAAACTATGTATTTAGCAATTGATTTTAGAACTTACCCATCAGTACAGTTTACACCTAACTACCATTATGTGTACGCATCTGAGCCAAATGCTGCAACTTCGCTAGTTTGCAATATCCAGCTCACTAGGAAGAAAATCTGCCTGTCTCTGTTACACAGCTCTTGTGTTGGCTGGACAGTAATGCGAAACAACCACGTTTCTCCTGCTATGGAATACCATGTTCACAGCTTGTCACAGTCACAGGTAAAGCCACTGGACCCCCTAGCCTTCATTCTCTAAGCTGAGAAAGCTGATATTATGAGGAAATGGTGTAAGTCATTACTCCCAATTACCAATAGAGAATCAATGCTTGAATTAAAAAAAAAGCGTAAAACCAGTGATGGGGAAGGTTTCTCTTGCAAGACTTTGAAACATGCTTTTCATGGAGCCATCATTAGAACCCTTGAAATGCTATTTGAGTTTAGAATTTTGATTTCCCTCATTGCTGGCCACTAGCTCTTTCAACGATGCAACCCTCTTCTCCCGCGATGATTGCTTTTAGGAATGAAATTACTCTTTCATGAAAAAAAGTGAAAGTGAGTTGTTAATGACTGTGGAATTACTTTTTTTTTTTTTTTCTTTTTAAAATAAAAGGAATCTAGTCCTTCTAGTTCAGAGTTAGGAGGTTTATACAACATGAGCTCCAGACCAAGGAAGGGTGCTACACTAGGGTTACTAAAAAAAAGGCACTGAATTTAATATGCATATGCAAGAGAATTATTTTACTGATTCCTCTGAGAAATTTACATCCACAAAATGTCAGAAGGAAGAAGAGTGAGAAATATCTGACCCAGCAAATCTACAAGTGTAAACATTCCTTAAGGTAACAAAATTCATTTTCACAGAAGACAAACGCCACATCACTTATGGCTCTTGCTCACGCAATACTTAGGATGTGCTTAGTCAGCAAGTCTCTCTTGAAAATACATGGGAGGTAACACAAACTCACCCTCTGAAATTCACCACCGTGCACCATAATTGAAGCTACAACCTTGTCACAGCGATCTGTATCAGGGCATCCAGAGAATATATGCAGAAGCTGAGTCTAGATTTCCCAATATATATGCTATGCTAAAACATCACTAAATTTCCAGATTTCACAATCAGCGAAGGAATAAACATGATAAAATATATCCCAAACTAAGAGTCTGTGTTGGTGGAAGGCACCAGTTCTAGTCACATTTCTAAATGGGAGAAACAGCATCTATTTAATGGATATGCTGCCACAGCAACGCTTTCTTCTTCCTGAGATACCATTCCCAAGGCATCACAGAAAAAGAATCTCCAATCAACTCGAAGAAGAAACTGTTCTGTTTTATATATTGTCAGAAGCAAAAGTGAATAATTCCTAACTTTAACAAATTGTAATGAAAAAAAAAACAAACCCCATGACTACTCAAATAAGTAAATCAGTTGTACTAAAAGAGTGTAAAAAGACCTTAGGTGAGACGATTGGGTGTAAAGGCTTTATTTAACAGAAGCATCCCACATTATTGATAGTGATCCCCGTTATTTATTTCTTGACACTTCCCAGTTTTAGTGCCCATTTTAGTTTGGGACTGATTTTGGAAGGTGTACATGTTCATATACATGCACATGTTCATGGATCTTGATGTTATGGAGCTTTCTTCTTTCCTGTCACTCCGTATTTTTATGAAGTTATGCGTAAAATTTGACCACACACAGGCAGAAAATAATGAAAACGAATCAGAACCCAGCTGGCTGCAGGCTGACAGTCCACAGTGAGACCTGAGACAATATAACATAAATTTCTGACAGAAGCTCCAACAGATTTTACATTGTCTGTACACCTCCATGCTGAAAGCATGTTACTTCCAGAAACAATTAATGTTAATATAACCCCGCAAGGTTTGTATTAACTCTAGTGGCTTGCAGTGCTTACCTCAAACCCTGTTTGAGATGCCAACATTTTAAAATAATCTCTGATTTGACAGAGAATGTATAACCCTAAATTAAGGGGTGTAGGAACACTTCAAAACCTTGGAGTCCAGCTGAGTTCTGTGCTTACTGGAGTAACTGCAATATTCCCACTGTCACTCCATCACATCTCCCCCAAAGTTTAGAAACAAGTGCACCAAAATGACCCAGATCACCTGCTCTTCAGTGAGAGGCATATGTGAAGCATGAAGATAGAGGGGGGAGCAGTGTCACAGGGAGAACAGAAATAGTTTCTTCCTTTCCTGTTTGTGTCGCTTAATATCTGTCAGAAAATTCTGTATTGTTTTAAAATACAAGAACTGGGAAGCATGGATAAAACATTTTTTGAGCACAATTCTGTTGATTTTCAAATGCACCACCAGAGCTATGAATATCATTGCCTTCTGTGCTAGAACTGTGTGTTTATTGCTACATTAGGAAAGAAACGTTCAGTGCATCTATCATTTCTAGAGGTTTACACAATGTGCATTCAGTTGTACATGTCTTGAGATTAAGAGTTTTGAGTGATCAAATTCTTAGCTCTTTATTCATTTGTGTTAGGCTACAGCCAGCCTGTTAGCACAGTTTCTGTCACAGTAACTTTCCCCTCAGCAATAAATTTAAAGCAGATAGATGCTCTATTTCTTGGATCTGACCTCATGAATTCAGCACTATTGTTCACAGCAATTATTGCTGAATTGCACCAAATGGGTTTGCATTTGGGGTGGGAGGCAGGGAAAGTACTCTCATATAGACAAACAGGAACTCTTGGGTTTAAATACAGAGTCAGTTTTTCTCCTCATCTTTTCTCTTATAATAGCTTATCTTTACCTGTATTTATCTTAAATCAGTCAATGAAAACTCAGACGCTAGAACAAAAAAGCAGCAATCCACTAAGATATTTTGCCTTGTTTAGATTTTCCACAGCTTTTGGTGAATTTATAACTTCCTTCTTTCCTACCAAAATTCCTTTCTTCCAAATTCCTTCTTAATTCCTTCCTTCCAAATTCCTTTTTCCCCCTTTCTTCTCTTTCTTATGAATTCTTTCCTCCATATTTTCCTCCATCCAAACTCCTTCTTTCCTTCCTTCCCTCTGAATGTCTTTCCAAATTCCAAATTCCTTTCTTCCTTCCAAATTTCTTCAAAATGTCTTCAAAATTTCTCAGAATTTCTTCTTTCCAAATTCCTTCTTTCCTTCCTTCCAAATTCCTTTGTTCCTCTGAATTCCTTCTAACTCCTTCCTTTCATTATTGCCTTTTCTTTTGCTTGTTCTTTCTTTCTGGAAAGGTCATGGAGCAGATCATCACAAATGCAATTATGCAGCATGTGCATAAACTAAACCATGAATGGCAGGTCCTGCCTAACAAACCTGATCTCCTTCTATGACAACGTGACCCATTTAGTGAATGGGGGAAAGGCTGCAGATGTTGTAGTAATGCCTTTGACATTGTGTCCCTTCTCCTGGAGAAAGTGGCTGCTCATGGCTTGCATGGGTCAACTATTCACAGAATTAAGAACTCGCTGGATAGCTGGGCTCAAAGAATGATCATGAATCCAGGTGGTGGACAATCACAAGTGGTGTTTCCCAGGGCTCAGTTTCGGGGTCAGTTCTATTTAATCAATGATCCGGATGAGGGAACTGAGGGCATCCTCAGTAAGTTTGCAGATTACGTTACACCGAGTTGGAGTGTTGATTTACTTGAGGGTAGAAAGACTCTGCAAAGAGATCTGGACAGGCTGGTTGAATGGATGGATCAAGGTCAGTCATATGAAGTTCAACAAGAAGAAGTGCCAGGTCTGGTACTTGGGTCACACCACCCCCAAGCAGTACTACAGGCTTCAGGCAGAGTGGCTGGAAAGTTGCCTGTCAGAAGAGGAACCAGGAATGCTGGTTGACAGCCATCTGAACATGAGCCAGCAGTGTGCTCAGGTGGCCAAGATGGCCAACAGCATCCTGGCCAGCAGGAGTAGGGAAGTGATCATAGGGAAGTCCCTGCACTGAGCCCTGTGCTCAGTTTTGGGCCACTCACTACAAGAAAAGCACTGAATTGTTGAATCGTGTCCAGAAAAGGGCAACAAAGTTGGTGAAGGGTCTAGAGAATAAGTGTTATGAGGATCTGCTAAGGGAACAAGGGTTATTTAGTCTGGAGAAGGGAAGGCTGAGAGGAAACCTCATTGTTCTCTACAACTCCCTGGAAAGGAGGCTGTAGTAAGGTGGGGATCAGTCTCTTCTCTCTTGTATCAGGTCACAGGATAAGAGGAAATGGCCTGAAACTGTGCTAGGGGAGGTTTAGATTGGATGGTAGGAAAATTTTCTTTATAGAAAGAGTGGTCAGGCATCAGAATACTACCAGGGAGTAGTCACCACTCCCGGAGGTGGTCAAGAAACATGTGGACGTGGCATTTCAGGGGACATGGTTTAATGACCATGGTGGTGTTATGTTGGTGGTTGGACTCAATGATCTCAGAGGTCTTTTTCTAAGCAAAACAATTCTATGATGATTCTGTGTCACGTATTCAGCAGAGGCTGTACAGATGTCCCAGGAACCAACAGGGCACCTCATCCAGAAGAATGTCTATGCTTGTATTAAGCTAAGACCAACTTCTGCCACTTGGCAGCATGCGCTTCTATTTGAATGTGTATATATCTTCTAGTTTATTTTGACACCAGGAATAAACTCAATGCTCATTTGCGCCTTGTATTTATCAGATCTTGACTGTCCGTTTTGAGCTGCCAGTGTTCAGTGCCTTTAAAAATCAAGCAACACACATCCTCATAGGAAAAGAAGTCAGATGGTCGCGTTTTGTTTATTTCCAGCTTCTTTTATAAGTCTCACCCAAAGTTATCTAGAGGAATACAATATTCACTGTGTGTTTACAATTTCTTTCGTTTTGCCTTTTAACAAACTGGTGTTAGATCACACTGAAGTCTAGTATGAGCTGTAGTAATCCTGCTGCAATTCAGCACAAGAAGTGCTAAGGATGAGCTCTGCAAACAGGAATGTTCTCTCTCCCTTTGTGAAGAGTAAGTCTTCAGACTGTAATCCAGCATGCATACTTATATGCACATGCAGTGCTCACCCCAAGCCTTGTATTTATTCTTGTCATAGCACCCAGCACTTAATTACAGGATGAAACTTATACTGGTCACCATTTGACATATAATGCTTTGCAGATAATACATGTTCTGTGCACATATGTGGAAAAAGCAGATTAGACTGGCAGAAATTTAAATGGCTTAGTGGGTGCAAAACCCTGTCCTAGGGTCTCTTCCTACCGCAGGCAAGAAGAGTGTTGTCCTGATTCACTGAAGGCAGAAGGAATCTATTAGAGTATTTTTTTCAAACAGCTTTATGGAAAAAGACCCTAACATGGTAACCTGGAAGTCTGTCAGTAACCATCTCCTCTCCTCAAGTTATAAAATTGAGAGGATTGTTATATAGGGATGCAGTTTCTAAACTCAATCTGCTTCCTAGCATACTTCCAATGTATCAGCCCAAGAGACTGAAGTTCAAAGCTATCAGACTATCTAACGGACAGGATAAAAATCTATTCTCAGTTAATGTTTTGATGCTTCTATGGCAGTAAGACTGCACAAGGACATATAAATATGTGGTAACTACTGCAGGTATCGGCTGCATCAAGACAAGCGTGGCCAGCAGGGCAAGGGAAGTGATTCTCCTCCTTTACTCTGCTCTCATCAGACCCCACTTGGAGTACTGTGTGCAGTTCTGGAGCTATCAACACAAAAAGGACATGGAACTGTTAGAGCGAGTCCAGAGGAGGGCCACAAAGATGCTCGGGGGTCTGGAGCATCTCTGCTATGAGGACAGGCTACATGAGTTGGGGCTCTTCAGCCTAGAGAAGACTTTGAAGAGACCTTGTAGTAGCCTTCCAGTATCTGAAGGGAAACTACAGGAAGGCTGGGGAGAGACTATTTGCAAGGGCTTGTAATGACAGGATGAGGAGCAGTGGGTTTAAACTTGAAGAGGGGAGAGTTAAACTAGATGTTAGTAAGAAGTTCTTTACAGTGAGGGTGGTGAAACACTGGCACAGGTTGCCCAGGGAGGCTGTGGCTGCTCCCTCCCTGGAGGTGTTCAAGGCCAGGCTGGATGAGGCCTTGAGTGACCTGTTCTAGTGAGAGGTGTCCCTGCCTATGGCAGGGGCTTGGAACTGGGTGATCCTTGAAGTCCCTTCCAAACTAAACCATTCTATTATTCTAATCTATGATTCTATGATCAGTAGTACTCCTTATTGCCAGATACTGCTAGAGCTGTTCCTCAGTGTCCTTCCTCCCTAGACAAATTCAGCAGCAGCTCTGATGAGAGCTCCCAGACAGCCTTTTACTGCTACCCTCTCCATCACAATTGTCATTCTCTGAAGTCCACACTTTCATCTACCTCCACATACACGCATGTCATCAGCAAATGCCTGTCTGTGCACAGGAAGAGTTAAACCAGCACGCTCAGTGCTAAATTGCAAGTTTTTTCTCCTGTGGGACAAAAATACAGGCCAGATGGAATGGGTTCCACCATCTAGACCTCAGAGTTTACATGATGGACGACACTAACATAAAACAAGCATACACAGAGAGAAAGGACTATATTCAGTGCCAAGAAACTCATGTGTCACCTCATTACAGACAGCGGATTTCCATGGTAAAAAATTAAAGTCACAATGCAACAAATGGGAGGCTTTTCTCTAGTTTTCATGAGGGTTCCATCAGGCCATAATTAAAAGCAACATTTAGCCTAGCACAAATTAGTGACTGGTAAAACCAAGATGCAACCACAAACACAGACTTCCTCCACTCCACTGACCACTTCATCCTTTTTGGTGTGAAAAACGGTCTGGAAATTGCATAAAATCCATCCTTCTGGTGAGACAGAGATTTTTGGTAACGACTCTGCCAGACGCACCACGAAACCAGACTTATAGTATGTTGATAAGTCTGTTTCCACTCCTAGGATAAGCCAGATGGTGCAGAGGTGTGTGATAGTAATATCAACATTATTTTTTAAAGATAAAATAATAAATGCAGAAGTTCAGAATAGTTGTGGTTAGTTGGAGTTTGAGTTTAAGGATCAAATTCAGGTCAGTTTCACTTTATCCAGACTAATTCACTTCTTCCTATTATTATTTGATTGCTGACAATGTGCTTGCTGCTGTGAAATCCTCAAAAAGGGGTTTAACTTCAGGAGCTTAAATGCAGACACTGAGGAACAAGAGGGGAACTAAGCAGCTAAAAATGGAGTAAAACTCACAGAATTACTTTTTCTTACCTTTCTAAAAAAAAATGAAAAAAAGAAGTAATAAAAATTTCCATCAGGAAACACACACATCCGAGCTCACAGAAAATAGGAAATGACATTCTTTATCAATCCATCTAAATTTAATTTTGAAGACTTTGAACAGCACACAGGCCTTTGGTATTTCAAAATGCAATATTTACATGAAGAACATATCATGCCAAAAACCAGGAAGTGATGCTCCATTAATATTCA
>WAAF01018330.1:38890-116390 GCA_013400475.1 Tricholaema leucomelas
GACTGGATGTTAGGAGGAAGTTCTTTACAGTGAGGGTGGTAAGACACTGGAACGGGTTGCCCAGGGAGGTTGTGGATGCTTCCTCCCTGGAGGCGTTTAAAGCCAGGCTGGATGAGGCCTTGAGCAACCTGCTCTAGTGGGAGGTGTCCCTGCCTATGGCGGGGGGTTGGAGCTGGATGATCCTTGAGGTCCCTTCCAACCTAAACCATTCTATGATTCTATGATTCTATGATTCTTCTTATGCTCAACTACTTTGAATAATCTGGGAAGTAACTGTAAAATGAACTGTGGCACGATTGCCCTTTTTGACACACAAGCATGATTCAACCCTGAACACAAATCCACTGTTGTTTTTGGCTAGTTATCAGTCAGAAATTAGTTTCCCTATTATTTTATACCAAAAATGGATAGGGGATTTATTCCTTCTTTTGGGAGGGGTAAAGGAGTGACAAAATTGCACGGCTAGAAGAGCAAACAAATCATGCTAAAAATCTAAGGACATTGTCCAGAAAATTTCAGTGTTAAGAGGGGAAAGAAAAGCAAGATAAAATATTGGAGACAAGACACAGACTTGTTTGCTATCACACGCAGATTCAGAAAGAAATCCACTGTTTGTGAGAATGCAGCCATTTGTATAACAAGTTGGAATGAGAAATTTTGTAAAGCAAGAGAGTGGTCTGGAGACATATCTACTGCTAACCAATTTACTGAAGTTCATCACTTTTCATAAATTTAGTATCTGTCCTTCTCACAAAACATTTATCATTTACCCTACGATGTAATGATTTATAACATGTAAATGGTTTTCCAGCTATTCCTGAAAAGCGAAAAAGACACAATGTGTGTTACTTAAACTGAAAAGGCAACAACCAATTTATTTCCTTCATCTGGACTCTTCACACCTCAGCAGAAGATACTGCAGCTGCAGTTGCAATATTTTGATACAAAATTTGTTTCGCTGGGCAAAAACAAGGAGAAGACTTGGTGCACAGCAGGCAAAGGAAAAACTGCCATCCAAACAGACCATTACCAAAGTTTCATGTGTTAAGATGTGAAATTTTTTCCTTCCCTACCTTTCCCATCAGCAGATAGTTTGGTGGGGCAATTTCCAGAAACCAAAACAAGACACTTGACTAGCTCTTTTCATTTGCAAATAAACTACTAATGAAATGATGAAATGGGCAACTAATTTCCATAGTGTTCATATCCATTAGACTGTTTCTTGAAATTAAAGTAGTTGTTGCATGGTGTGGAGCCAACTTAAACAGTACTGCTACTCTCTTTCTAAACACATAAGTGACTTCAAGATTTTCTATCCGTGTTTCATTTATTCTATCAACAAGAGCTGAAAGAAGTATGTTGCCTGCTTGAAAAGCATAAATATAACTGCATATAAAACATGGGAAAGACAACTGAAAAACTGTTCCACCTGAATCACTCAAAGTCACTGCAGAGACCACACAATCATGGAGTAAAATCTATGCTACATTATTTTGTGATTGCATCTCTGAATTATAGACTAATTTTTTTTAAGTTACAACAGTCTGCAATACATTTCTCCTGGAGCATGCACCATAGGGTGAATACAAACTCTACTCTGCAGTGTCCCAGGTTAAGCAATTGCACAATATGATCAATTTCAGTAATCAGTTGAGGATCAGTTAAGCGTATGCTAGATACCAGCTATGTAACTGCACTTATATTTCCAGGTTATCATTCCTGAGTAAAGACTCATACTAGAAATGGATCTTGCCACTCAGCTTGTATTTTAGGTGCTGCCCACTGTCAGAGAAAAAAAAAAAAAACCACAAACAATAAAACTCCCTCAAAAATTTAGCCATCTCATCTCTATTGTCCAAAATTTTTCCTGTGGATGCCTTCATGATACAGCTCTGCTTGAGCTACACATGTGCTTACATAATGTACATTTTCATTCTGTAAAGCAAAACACTAGTTTACAGAGCTCTGTCTCACATTCACTGGGTAAAAGGCTGTGGAACTTAGAACACTCACCCCATGTTTCAACACCTCCACTTCCCCAGCATTTATTGTCCTAGTAAAGAACTAAGAAAGCAGAAATGTGCTGTGCTTTTTGCCAGGACATGAAGAGAAATCGCTGAGCAATTACCTTAATTTCTTTCTGCCACGCAGCTCTACTGGCAATGGCTTTGTGGGGAAGTCATCAGGACAGACAGCTGGTATTAGAAGAATCTTAACTTCTACAGCATGATGCCTCAGACTCACAGTTTACCTACCACTGCTCCATTCAGAGCTGTTTACAGGGTACTCAAAGAGCCAACTGGGAATAACGACTACTGAAAAGTATTTATAGAATAACATAGTAATAGTATCACAGAATCACAAAAGCATTTTGGTTGGAAAAGACCTCTAACATCACTGAGCCCAACCATCAGCATAACACCACCATGGCCACTAAAACATGTCCCAAAGTGCCATGTCCACATGTTTCTTGAATGTCTCCAGGGATGGTGACCTCACTACCTCCCTGGGTAAACCATTCCAATACCTGACCCCTCTTCCTGTAATTATTTTTTTTCCCTGATCTCCAATCTAAACTTCCACTGGCAATTGTACAAAGATCACCTTTGCATAAGTCACTTTAGTACCTAGATGAAGGGGTGCTCTGATGATGGACCAATTTAAACTCACATTCCTCTATACACAATTCCATACTCCTTAAGTAAATGCTGATTTAAAAAACGCATGGGTGATTTCAGCAACAGCACATGCTCAAGCTGAAAGGGGATCTCTGTCAAGCTCTCACACAATCAAGAGATCCGAGAGATGGATGCAGGGGGAGGCGGGCAGTAGAGGAAAGGAAGCAATCTGGATCCATCAACAACCTCTTTCAGTCAAGTGAATGAATAACGCTGAGATATGGAAGAATGCAACTCACACATAATAGGAACCAGCAAAGTACTTCAGGGCACTCTCTTTCTGAATAAGAACATTCACACACAGCTTTATCCTGGGTTAACTGAATCACTTAGCAAAATGGATTCAGGTGATCTTCTGCCTCTATCCCTGCACAGGCAAGTTCCAGATCTAAGTACTACTTCTGAACAGCAATCAGAGAAATCTAAAAAATGTCAGCCAATACATTTTACCGTACACTTCAGAAAGCACTATGCCTCACACAGTCAAACTGGTGACACTGATGAAACTGATCTTGTTCTCACAGTGCTTCATAGCTGGTGAAATGTAAAGCACAGTGTACAAGCTGAATCACAGAATCAACCAGGTTGGAATGTTCTACTTGCTCTCAGGATTCAAAACCAATCCATGCAGTAGGTAAAATATTTACTATTATCTGGTGCAGTATAATCAGAGAACACAGGCCTGTGAGATTAAGTCACAATGATGAGAGGATTCCCCAGGCTTCGCTGGAGGTCAGCTTTAACTTGTGGCAGTTTCGGGCAGAGCACAGACCATGCTGATTCAGCTCTGTAGCTGAAGTTGATCACTAAGTAGACAGTAAGTCAGACTGGTAGATTTGATACTAAAATACTGAGAGGAAAATCCAATACTCAATATTAAGAAAAAAAGAAAACAAAATATCATAAATTACTGCAGAAGGCTATTTTTATTGAAGCTGGGGTTTAAATACAATTCCTGAGAAATGCAAACTAAATGAAAATAGGTTAAAAAAATAAAAACCCTTCCCTATCTCAGGTCAAATCAGAAAAATGAGCAATTTTTGGGACTGCATTTTCTGTAGATTTCTTTAAATTACATCTGTAGTTCTAAATTCTGGTGCAACTAAAAAGAAATGAAAATGTAATTTTGAAATTTGCAATCTAAAATAAGAATTGAATTTTAAAATTTACAAAAAAAAAAAACAACAATTTTTCAAACTTATCATAGAAATAGGCTTATTGATATTTACAGTACTCTGATAATGTATTCAAATTGTTAATACGAAACACAATCTCTTTTCTGACAATGTGCTTCCTAATTATTCCAGACAGGTGGAAACAGAAGTCTGTGTACACAGAAAATAAACAGGAAATTTTCACTGCTACATGGGTGATCATCAAACTATTTTACCAATGACAAAATAGTGTAAAACAGAATATATGACCATTTTTCATGTAACACTCAGGGAGCATCAATTATTTGTCTTATCAACTATTGTACTAACAAGGGGCAATGATTTTAAACAGGAGCAGGGTAGCTTTAGGTTAGAAATGAGAAGGAAGTTCTTTACAATGAGAGTGGTAAATACTGGATCAAGTTGCCTCGGCATGTGGTTGAGGCCCCATTCCTGGAGACATTTAAGATCGGACTGGATGTGGCCCTGAGCAGCCAGATCTAGCTGGAGGTGTCCCTGCTCAGTGTAGGGATGTTGGACAAAATGACCTTTGAATGTCCCTTCCACCTAATGCAATCTGTTAATCTGTGAATTATCACTCTTTGTATTGAATGTGATCTGAATAGTTTAATTATGAAGAGTGTTGCTATCTCATTTAAGTTTTCAGGGAATAATATGAATCACACTGTCAAGGGAGATACAGGCTGGATGTTAGGAGGAATTTCTTCACAGAGAGAGCAATTTGCTGTTAGAATGGGCTACCCAGGGAGGTGGTGGAGTCGCCATCCCTGCATCCCTGGAGGTGTTCAAGAAAAGACTGGATGAGGCACTTAGAGCCATGGTCTAGCTGATTGGACAGGGCTGGGTGATAGGTTGGACTGGATGATCTTGGAGGTCTCTTCCAACCTAGCTGATTCTATGATTCTATTCTATTATGAGTGACAGAAGGGACAAAGAAAAATTCCAGAATAGAACTTGGAGAGCAGGTAAGCTTAAGTGATAGGACGGATAAAAGCTTAGGTACTTCCATCAGCCTACACAACCAAAGACCAAATTTAAAAGAAATTAAACAAAATATGCTAAAATCCCTCACAGCCTATAAACATAAAAAGCATCAGGAACAAGTACCTTTGTGAAAATATCAGTCACACACAGGAAGAAAAGGCAAGATACTGAACTACCCCTAATTGCTTTATGAAAAGTAGTAAACACTGAAATCCAATTCAGAAATAGCACACTAATAGGACCTAAAGCTTATATGTAGAGCTAGCAAGTTGGTTTGTTTTTTTTTTTAACCTTACTACATCTTTACTTTAGTGAGAAATATTTTTTCTCAAATATATACAGCATCATGCCAGTTATTTTGGCTGAGCTGACATAATGCATTTAAAATGGCCTAATACTTTTGACTGATCAATAGATCATCACATGATTAGCTACAGTAAAATGATTATTATTACTACTGTTATGAGATGTTAACACTTCTGGCAACGCATTCTAGGAACGTTATACATAGTTTCCACATTGAGAAAGCAAAATGATGACCAAGTTGTGTTAGTCTTAGTTATCTGCAAATGATCTTGCAGTGAAGTAACTAAATCTGGTTTACATTGTTTTTTTAAAATCTTGAATCATCACTTTTATTTTCTTGAGATGCAGACAAGCTGAATACAAACTGCAATGCAGGGTACAGAAGCAGTCAAATAATTGCAGAATTCACTCTTCCTTAAATCAGTTGGTTAGTAAACAACCCCAACTCATTTATGCACGCACAAACCCACACAGAGGCTTTATGATGAATAACAAAGTCCACACCTGAAGTACAGTGCAGCAGTAATATACTTAGTAAGACAGAGTATAGTCATTGAATCTTTGTGGAAAAGGATTTTCACACAGTATCACAGTATCACACAGTATCGCAGTATCACCAAGGTTGGAAGAGACCTCACAGATCATCAAGTCCAACCCTTCACCACAGAGCTCAAGACTAGACCATGGCACCAAGTGCCACGTCCAATCCTGCCTTGAACAGCTCCAGGGACGGCGACTCCACCACCTCCCTGGGCAGCCCATTCCAGTAGCCAATGACTCTCTCAGTGAAGAACTTTCTCCTCACCTCAAGCCTAAATTTCCCCTGGCGTAGCTTGAGGCTGTGTCCTCTTGTTCTGGTGCTGGCCGCCTGAGAGAAGACAGCAACCTCCCCCTGGCCACAGCCACCCCTCAGGTAGTTGTAGACAGCAATAAGGTCTCCCCTGAGCCTCCTCTTCTCCAGGCTAAACAATCCCAGCTCCCTCAGCCTCTCCTCGTAGGGCTTGTGCTCGAGGCCTTTCACCAGCCTCGTTGCCCTTCTCTGGACATGTTCAAGCATCTCATCTTTTATTTGCAGGAGCATAGGAATGGGAGGACAGAGAGAGAACACACCAGTGAGAGGTAGAAGGATTCAGGGGACAGGTAGTGTGAAGTGATCCAGTAGCTTTTAGATGCATTTTAGACCTTGCTTTGGAATTGCAACAAACCAAAAGCTACAAACTTAACCCCTTGACACTGGCAAGACTGTCAGCCTCAGTGCTAAGCTCCCACGCACTGAAATTCAGACTCTAACTGCCAACAGTTAAAGAGGTAGGAAGGTATTTCCTCTCCTGACTCAGGTGGCATGTTTTTGTGCCTGTATTTATGTTTTGTGTACACATGCTCTTCTAGGTATATTAATCTGTCACTGCACTTCTTTGTTCCCTTTTTCAATTCAGGACTAATTTTATTATGCCTAAGTCTGCACAGGCTAAAATCCATTCACATGGTATGGAAAGAATATAGGGAAACTTGAGGTGAATTAAAGCTAGGATTTCTAAGTTTCAGAGTTATGCCATGTTTCCAGTAAATTACATAAAGGTCATAACTGACGATCAATAGCAAGTTCCAAGAAATCATAAATAAGAAACTATGCCAGTTCAGCTACGAATGTGTTAACACAAGAACATACTTGGAATAAAACTACATTCCTTAGTTTTAAAATTGTCACTGTTTCAAGTTTTGTTGAAAGAATAATAAAAGGGAAAATACATATGGTAACAGAACTCACTTTTAAAGTATTTTGTTAATTTTGGGACACAGGTCATAGTCAAGCACTGGTGGTTGGGGGGTGGAGGTCCACAAAGGTAAAAAGATGGCACATTTTTCTGCATATAAAAAGCTGTCTTTATTTCCTGCATGATTATTTAAATGCAAATACAGGTAACAAACACTGGAGTTACAAGGCGAGATAAAAATGACAAGAGCAGAAAACTCTGTTTTGCCTCCACAGCATTATCTGGTTCTCCCTGTTATCATACAGCCAGGGAAAAAAAGCACTTACAGAAAGCTCACCGAAGATCAAACTGTGTCTGATGACAGCAGTGTCCAAGCCATAAGTAATGTTCAAAGGATTCAACAATGCCTTTGACTGATCATTCTCTTTCCCTTGCCATCACCTGCTGATTTTGTCCAGGTGTTTTATGGCTATCTTGAGGCTCTGGAGAACAGACAGAAAGAAGACTTGGCCAATTTCTTTTGTCTGGGACTGTGAATTCTTTACACAGATGGTGGACAGCCACAGGCTAGCCAACTTCAGGCACAATTGCCTTCACTCTCAGAGGGAAAGCATGAGAGTGATACTATCTTCTCCCAAAATACTGTCTGTAACATGTATGTGCTTAAGGTACCGGACAAGATAACTTTTCTCAAGGAAAAGAGGTTCCTTCCATCTCACATTCCACCCTCATCCCCTGCTAAAATACTACCAGGAGAGGAACAAATAAGAGAAGGAAGAAATAAATAAACTAAAACTTTCTGGCTTGTATTAGTAAATTAAACATTCCTAAGCAATTCAAGTGGTTTGACTAATAAGATAATGTTGTGTTAACATGGTTTTGTAGTATGTTTACAGCCTCTCAAGTATTCCAAACAAATCCTGCTAAATCTTACTCTCTGAGCAAACCAAGCCATTTCTGGAAGCCATTTTTATGGATAAGCGCCAGGCATGAGCCTCCTCCCGTTTGTATTACCTTGTTTGCCTAGAAGAAAGCCCATTAACTATGAAAATTACTGCTAACTGTGCAGTTATCTAATTGTGGAAGTATCTACTTAGATATGTACTTTTCTTCTGCAGTGAAGCAAGTGCAACTTTCAAACTGGTTGTTTAAAACTGCTACACTCTCACTTCTAACTTCTCAAAGTGTGGCTACATATCAGGGAATGGAGAGTGAGTATGTGACAAAATATTTGTGCAACACTTAGGCACCCAACAAAGCAAATTTAAAAAAGAAAATATGTATGTGACTACTTCCAGTTCTCAAAACTGGAAGAGCTGGCAAAACAACGTTTATTTTATATGCATTTCATTATGAAGATGCCAGACACAAATCTGTATCATGGGCAGCCTCTCTCTTCTTGTAGTCTTAGGAAAAATATTATGCAAGTAATATATACTTATTTAGGAACGTTAAAAATAAATACTAGAGAATAAACATGTATGTGAGATGCAGATTACAAACAGGCTTCAGGAACCTCAGAACCATAGCTATTCTACAGGCTGTTCCAGTTTTGCTTATGGGTGATTTGAATGAATTCTGAATTCATCAGTAAGAAGTAAAGCAATGTGCAGCTCTTAGATCCTCAAGACACAGACTAGCCACTCTCCCCAGCCTTGCCCCAGGGATCAGTTACAACATATGCATAGGGAGAGCAGAGAAATGGAGCTGATTTCTGCCATGAAGATCTGAGAGCACAATTATGTCTTGCTCTAAATTATTCATTTTAATGCTAAGGGGTGTAACATTTTCATCTTTTTTGGAGAAGTATACTCAGCAGTTATAAAGTCTAGCATCACAAATTTTAGAGAAGGAAAGGACCATTAAATCACTGCCTATCTCATGCCAAAGTGGGCCAGTTCCTTAGTATATCTATTCTAGCCTTATACAAAATGTTTCCTGTAATAATCTGGTAATAATTTAAATGCTCTGAATTACATTAACACTTTTCTTTTTTTTTTTTTTTTTTTTAAAGTCTGTGATTGTAAAGGGGAAATGTAATGCTTATCGAAGTGATGAACAGGTAACCTCATCACTACAAGTGTTCCCTTTTTCCAGCCCCTCCTTCCCCCTCCCTCAACCCCCCCTCCACCACAGGCAGCAATAGTAAAGCTTCTATACACTGTTTGGTCTACAAGCATGTCATAACCCTGACCTAAGGAGGTCGACTTCATGGTTGAAAAAGTAGCTTAGCCTCCATAGCTCATTTCATCCTTCAGCCTCCTGCTGTGATTACTGACAATTTAGCCAATGTAATTATTTATTTTTATTCTCTTACTGTACTCAAATGCAGCGGATATAAAGCCATTTAATATACTGGTCATATCCACTAAAAAGCTGCAGTGGATGTCCCTACATCATCCAGAAGTCTTTGTATGTATTCAATTTTTAAAAAAAAAAAAAACAAAGGTGCACCCATGACTGTTCGGATGAAACTATTCCCATATCCTACACAAAAATCTGTTAGTTTTATCTTCACTAGACCTTTCCCTTGAAATACTAATTCTAAATTTACTCCATCTTCCCCGAGAGGTAAGAACAACCAGCAGGGTAGCAAGCCCAGAGTCTGGCAGGCTAGTGAGTTCCATGGATGAGATTGTCTCAGTGCAAACTGAAATCTTACCAACTTTGGCACCTCTGCCAAGCACTTTAAATCCCTGCACAACACAGCTGTGTTGAGAGGGACGGGGGGGAAGGGGGAGCGGGTGTGGAATGAAACGGGTAGGATTTTCAGCTTAAGGCATGTGTCTGTCTACTCCACAGTGTTGTCAAATATTAAAATGCCACAGCACTGGCGGTGGTGATGGTTATGTCACAACTGAGCAACATAAAAGTGACTGTGGATTAATTGTTTCTAGGTGAGGGAAAACCGGATTCAAGCATGGAAGATGGAACCCTCTTAAACTTGGCAGGACGACTGCCCAACACACAGAGCTCAACCCAGGAGAGAAAAACTGGAAAATGGAGGAAGAGAAAAAAATGTGCCTACTGGGAATTGGACTGAGAATGCCATGCTGCCCTCAGATGTTAACAGCAGATCTGATGATGGTCTGGACTGATTTCAAACTGGTGACCTAAAGCAGAAAGACTCTGTATCTAAGTAGTAATCCCCTGAACCAGAGTGCTACAGTACTTTTATTCACAATAGAAAATTTACAGTCACAGGGGAGACTTCACTGAGTGTGCTAGATACAAGAAAAAAAACAAATCAAGCCAAAAAAAAACAAACCCAAAAGCAACCAAAAAACCTCCAAACAAGCAAGAAAATAACAACAACAAAACCAAAAACACAATCAAAAGCTTGTGAAAGAAACATGCACTTTCTTCCACATAAAGCATTGATGCTATCGAGACTGAAAACTAGAGAGGTCACTAACAAAAAAACCCCAACAATTCTTACCGATCTTCACTATTTTTCCCCACTCTTGTTGAATAGTGATTATTGTGTGCAATTTCTCCAGTTTCATGTCATTATTCAGCTTTTCATTGTGTTGGTGGGCCTCCAGGATTACAATTTTACATGACACACAGAAAGAAAGCGGGGAAATTAAGAAAAAAAAACCAAAACAACACAAAACTGACAAACAAAACCCCAACTCTGACTAGGCTCAGCACAAGCCATAGGATGTCCTTCTGTGTATTTAAAACATAACATCCTCTACTCCTAATTTAATGAAGGCTTCACAACACAGTTTCAGCAGATGAAGCGACTTTGAGTGAAAATGCAATGCACAAAATAAAATTGGCTACTTCTCTGAAAGTTGCATTATTATGAATAACAGCGAAATAATGTGGCACACACTTTTTTTTTCTTGAGAAAGTGGTCCTTGGAAGTAAGTCAGGAAGAAAGTCCTGACTTACTAAAAAACGATGACAGAAAACATGGCATGTTTTCACTGTAGGTACTATTTACAAAAGTGACTATATAATCATATGGATTAGTATACTGTAAGCATTTCAAAAAACAAATTATATGCCCAAGATAACATTGTTTTCAGCGCAGAAAAACACTGGGGTTTGAAAACTCTTATTTTTATTCTAAATTCAGTATCTGTCCCATACAATTCCTCCTTCCTACTGATGTTATCTATGGTTTGTAACTATAATCATCTACCAAAAGCAAGGTTTCTTAGTACGAGGCAAGTTTTCAAAAACTTCTTTTTACATGAGTAACAAACATAACTTTTCAAAGTCAGACCATGCTATGGACTGATAATATGCCAACATTTTCAGTTTTAATTTAAGCTCATTTTGAGTTTCATCAGCAAGGAGGAAGAAAGCCTCGAAATGGTAAGATTAATTCTATTTTACCTCTATTCACTGACTTAAAATACAAAAAAAAGATAAAAGGATATGCTAAAAGATTAAACCAAAGAATAGTTGCTTCAAGGCAGATATTTCTTTATGTTGTGTTTCAGCCTGGAACAAGTTTTACAGACAACTTATAACCCTGAAAAAAACGAAATGGATTTATAGTTCAAATGTTACCAATACAACCCTAAGCACAGTGTGCCACTGACACCATAACTGCAGCGCTGCAAATGGTGCTGCTGACATAAACCTTCTTATTCTTTCTTTTTACTGAGAGAGGCTGCAATCATTAAAATATTCTTGCCCTCTGTATGCTTGGGAGTGGTCTGTCCAGAAGTTATTAATAAACCATGGAAAGGTGCAGCAGACGACCAACTATTCATATTAATGAATTCCTCATGAATATTCAGCTGCATGTTGACTCTTACCTCAGAGGACCAAAGGAACCAAAATCCAGTCCCCTGTTCTACTAGTTAAACCTTCTTGTGCAGTAATACTTTATTTTGAATAATAGCAACTAAATCTGTAATGCTGTCTTTTGCAAAGCTAAATAACTGTTGTTCCCGTAAAAGTGTGAGTGGGGGATTGCTATCAGCTTCATTTAAAAACACCCTCATCAATAAGTACACATAGTAGTCATAAGTCTTTGGTTTAACTAGAACTACATTACCTGTAATTTAACATCTGCACAGATTTAGTGCTAAAGTAGCAGTTGCTACTGCTGACTGCATCAGGTTCTGAAACTAAATCTACCTATTTGGTAGTAATAATCCCTTCTAGTCACATGCAAACTGGCATGGATGGGCAAATGCCCACACACAAATCAAAAAACTCTGGCTACTATTTCCCTTCCTACTCAACACCTTTTACAGACTCCTATTGACTTTTATTTCTGAATTTTCTGTATTTTTAATTTAAATCTCTTAACCATAATCTGTTCCAGCAATGTAACACATAAAGCAACACCGATGCAGAAGATTTCTAAGTGGGATTGATCTGGCAGGTTTCTCTGATTTGTCTGTCATTTCACTATTCTTTCTCAGAATCTTTTTTTTTTACCCCTTTGGTAAAGAACAGCTCTTCTATGAACGAGATGTAAATGCACACTAGATATCCTTTCAGGACCAGCATACACTTCCTTAACTAAATACACCACTTCCTATTCAAACTGAACAGAATTCCTTCAACTCTGTACATCCTCTTAAAGTTAGAAGGAAGCACCTTTACATGTAATAGCAGACATCTGGGAAACCAAGGGGAGCAGTTGGAGCACATATTTTAATAAGCAGCTCTTAAATGTTCTATAAAGCAAGTGATAATTGGGCAGAGAAACATAAATTGTCAGAGCAGATTAGGGAAAAGACTTGGCTTTTCAGTGTGTTATATGCAAAATTATTTATAGGATTACACTAGGCATACATCTGAACAAGCACAGATTCATATACATTCAGCTAAATTATGTCAGAGTATACAGGGAATTAACTGTGCTTTTCATTTGGATGTTAGCTTTCTGTCCTTAAACAGAGCCAATAAGGAAACAAAATATGGTTGGCCCTGAAATAGTTGTGGTAATTCAATCCCTGCACTCTCCTTATTTTCTTGATGACAAAGAGAAACTCCCAACTGGCAAGGCCACCTGCACTGATTACTCCTCCATCCACGCCCACGGAATAAGAAAATGAGCCAATGATCATTAACCTTTAATTTCTTCTAACACAAACTTTTTTTTTTTTTTTTTTTTCCCCTCCCCAGGTTTTCTTCTTTCAAAACTCCTTTGAGATTAGGAGGGAGGGACAAAGGGGAAAAACGGAAAAAATCAAGAGAGGATGAAAATAACTCAGTGGCTTTTTTTCCTCTTCCATTTCACAGCTGTCTTATCATAACTTCACAACACTCAGATAAAGGGATTTTGAAGCACTATTATCTTTCCTGATGGCAACTTCTTTCCTTTCTCCATCCCTCTCTCCAAACACTAAAATAAATGTCAATGTGTAGGCTTTCTGGACTTTTATTTTGTTTTGTTTGATTTTTTTTCCCTGGGTTATCCTGATGATATTCCTGGGTTAAGGCAGTTGGCAAAAACAAAGATAGGTCTGGATGTCAGGAATGCAGGTGTGGCCCAGTGTCAGGACTAAAGGGCCAAGCACAACTGGGTGGGATATTTTCAGTGTAACTACTTCAAAATACCACAGAGAAAGTATTACACCTCCTGCTCATCCACATTCTGTTACTGCCAAATAGAATAATTCTTGTTTCAGGGCGTGTGGGACTAGGTCCTGCTGGCATCACATCGCCTTCTAAAGGACAAGTCACACATTTGTACTCTCTGAAGAATATCTAAAGAACATACTAGTAATGACTATAAAAAAAAATATGCTACATAAATAATGGTTGGTATAGTACAAATGTGTATTCTGGTAAGGGATACCCTGCTACTCTGTTAACTCTCCAGATAAGAGCTAAGTGGACTTCAATCAACATATTTTTTTTAAATTACACATCCATAATATGAAGAACTTATAAATTAATTGAGGTATACATGGCTATACCCCCTGCTGAAGTGATCTCTTCCTTGCAACTAATATAAAAAGATCATTATACAGCTAAATAAAATGAAAAAAAAAATATTTTAAATGAGAATTACTGTCTTAAAAAGGAAATGTTCAATGACCATAACAAAAGTGTGATTTATTACCTTCAAATGCATTGCAACAAGCTGTTTGTCACCTACCGAACACATACGGCAGGGCTTCTGTGGAGACCAGGAGGCAGACAGTAACTTTGATCACAGACATTCCTCATTATTTCAGACCTCAAATCAAGTAGCAACAGTCAGGGGAAGAAAAGGGTGAGAGACATGGGGCTGCTGGGGTGGAAAAGGGAAGCAGACAGCAATCTTGTCCTAGGTTCAGCATCCTAATTTAAACAAAACCAGGCTGTTGGCATATCTCTGCTCCCCTGCAGCCCCCTCCCTTTCCCCATGCTTTCCAGCCTCCTGGTTCACTAAAAATGACAAGCACATTTCTAGGCTCTGCTTTTTTATCAAGCTGACAAAGGTCAACAATACTAGCCAGAAGAGTGTTGAAGTATTCAGTGCCACAGGTCATCCTAATAGATACTGGAGGGACTCATTGCAACACCACTGTAAGCCAAGACAGCACGATTTTTAAGAGGCAGCACTTTGCACGTTCACAGCCTGCTTAATTTAATACAATACTGGTCTCCTGTTTGCAAAATACCATCAGCACATTTCAGAGCTGGTATTTTTCTGTGGGTGACAGTAAGGTGACTGAATTCAGGCATGTTAACAGATGCACCTTTTTATGCTCTGTTAAACCATGTCACAGACTACAGCCCCTAAGTGCATTCCTTTATTTATGCTGCAGCCAGCTGAGCTAATTATCAGAGACAGATCTGGTTCTAGCCCTGTAAAGTCCAGTGGCTGTGTAGGTGTGTAAAGAGGCTGGGAGGGGAAATGGGGGAGCTGACGGTCAGGGGGAAGGGGTGTGTGGTGGTGGAGGGAGCCTTTTTTTTTTTATTTTGAAAGCACTTTCTTAAACACATGGCTTTGAAATCTTCATGTTATTTCACTGGTGCTGTGAAGCTGTGGGGAAAGCGGGGGGAAGTTGTATTAGCAGCTTGAGAATATAGTAATGTCTCGTTCAAATGTGCTGTGTCCATCATCTCTCCCTTCTTCCTGGTTTTTTCCCCCCTTCTCTTTCTTTTTTCATTTGAACAGTATGTTTCGGTCCAAACAGCTATAAAATAACCATCCATACAAAATTCACTCAAAAATAGTGGAAGATGCCACTCTGGGGTAAAGGGGAAACAAAAAAGAAAAAGAAAATTAACAAAGGAGCTTGCTACACCTCCATACCATTGTGGTTGGTTTTATCATGTGGCCATAGGTACATACCTACAGCTCTCCTTTCACCAAATACTCCAGTACACTAAACATTCTCCACACGTCTTTATGCCATGGTTGTAGTTTTTTTTTCAGCAGCAGCAGCAGCAGCTACTTCCTTTCAAAGATTCAAAATTCTTAGCCAGCTTAGCTGTCTTTTACCAAATGAATGACCCTGCTTGCATGACATCTTCCTCTGCTAGTTGTAAATAAAAATGTTCATAATACTTAAGAGGAGAAAAAAAGGATTTGATGTTGACAAGTTGGTTTTGGTTGTTTGTTCGGTTTTTGGTTTTGTTTTGTTTTTTGTTTTTGCTACTTATGACTAAATGACCTCAACTAAAGAATTAAATAATTTGTCTTATGAGCAACAGTGGTTGGGTGGGTTTTTTTGTTTGTTTGGGTTTCTTTTTGTTGGTTTTGTTGTTTTTTTTTTTTTTTCTTTGTAACAGTGTACAATTTAGCTAATAACTGGTTGGGGCCAATCTTTAACAAGTCACATATTTCCATTGTCCCTTCACCCCTGCTTATGCTTTTACCACATCCTAACAAAAACATGACCAGAACTGGTGAAAAACATACGGTTCCAACTAATGAATCACATACTTTCCCGCAAGTGCAGTAAGTACTACCAGCTGTGACAGTCTTGCTTTGGCAGTGGAACCAGTGCAGAACAAGGCCGACACATCTGAAACCAGCTGTACTGAAAAACCACAAGCAATTTAAGTCCGTCTGCCTTCTCAGGGGCTTCTTTGTCTCTGTCTGTGTCTCTGCTCTGTCCCTAAAACTAGCCAGCCATCTTGTTTTGACAGAGTTCAGAGTTTCAGAAGTTTCAGGAGGGAAAAAAATCCGCTGATTCAGGAAACTGAGTTTCAAGAAAATGATAAGGAGGTCTTTGTCAAACCAGCTAGAGTCAGGAAATTTAAAGAGACAGAATATCATCTACCCATCTGCTCTGCTTAAAACACAGGAAAAGACACATGTATAGTTAAAATGCGTGCTATGTTCATAAATTTGTATCTGTACCTAAAAGTACTGAACACATGAATGAAGCAGGGTGTGAGGAGGAATGCTCTTCTGAGATCGCAAGAATCTGGGAAGATCACAAAACTCACAGATGACTGAATTCACGTGTAAATACACAGATCACCCCAAATGGAAAACCAGTAAAAAGCTCTATCTCACCATACTGCCTTGTGTGCTGCAAATGCCACAAGGCAAAAGCCTCAGTGTTTCAGAGAGGCTTTGGAAGATCTTGAGGAAGACACTTTCTTGATTCTGCTACATATAAGACCAGGAGCCAAAATTAACATAAGCTTACATGACTGAAGGGAGTGGAGAAAAAAGCAATCAATGAAAAAAAAAATAAAGGAAATAAAAAAGAAAAAAGGTAAGAATTGAGTGGCTTTCTTTTACATAAGAAATGCTGTGACAATGTGTCTGATGTTCTGGGTCCATTCGGGACTACAACCAAGTACCGAACATCCCATAGGGAAGGTCTTTTTTCCCCTCCTCACCTTCAAATAAAATCCTCTTGCTTCCATCTCTGCAGAAGTGCATGACTTAAACCCTAATAATATTTAAGAAGACAAGATCCTGGTCCAGGACTGTCCTATCCTTATCTTGAACCTGACACAGGCATGCGTTCTAGAGATATATTTTTTCCCATTAATGACACCTTTTTTGAAAATTTTGAACAAATTCAGATGAAATGATTGTCTTTCTTATGAGAGAGGGCACAATAGGTATATCATGTTATCTATCTGAAGATTTTCCAGCAGACAGAGACATTTAATCTTCAATATGCATTGGCTAAGTACATGAGAAAGGCCAAAACCCAGAGCAGCCTGTCCTCGTTTTGGTGACTGCTTCTCACTGCACAAACACTGTAAACATGTTTGGCAGCTTTAAGACTTTTGGTTTTCACTGGGGATGGTCATGTTACCCCCCCCTAGCAGTAAAACCATTAAGGGAGCTATTCAGAGCCTGCTTACGAAGTGCAAACAACATTTTAATGCAGTGCATGCCATTATACATTTTGTATACACACATACTTTGTAAGAAAACTATTTTTAGTTTAACATATAAATACATGTATTGTGATCTCTCCTTATATGACTCATGATGTCACGCTGACATACTAAGAGCAACATATGGACTACAAACCCAATCACAGAGACCTTCCCCTGTAATTGGGAAGGTAAATAACTAATAAAAAAATAATCAACTAACAGTATTTACAAATCAAGAGAAACTTCTCATGCCAGCTTTGACATACCAAATAGCATCATATTTTTAAGAGTGGTTCACATTACTATTCATTTCCAGGTGTGCCATGGAAGGAGGCACATCTACTAGAAAGCTCAAACTTAGTCCATTTTGGAGACTAAAGAAATCCCCTTCATGGTATTTGTATTCATCCCTTCCTGGCATATGGGTATCAGCCTCTGATATGTATGCAAATTGTTGTGTTTCCTCTACCAAAGGTAACCCTGATGCTGTTCCTCCATTACAACTGACGTTCCCTCCAGCAATGGAAAACTGGGAAGTTACCAATGGATAATGAAATTTATTTCTGTTCTCTCCTTCTTGATGAAATAGATTGAAGATGGATCAGACATAAAGTGCTGAATAGAGAATTGGGGATTTTAAATGGGTTTTTGAGTGGGAGAGGTGTAGCAGGTCATAAGAATAGACAAAAGATCTTTAAGATATCTTGTATACTGTGCTGTATCAGCCCTGCACCAGCAGCAGGAACTGTGCAGCCTTTTAGTCAACCAAATTAAAAGGAAATTACAAACTTGAGCTCTTTGCACACTTAAAAATCACCTTCTTCAACTGTAGGGCAGAAGGTGGTTTTGTTTTAATGATTTACTGGTTTACCTCAAATTACAAACTAATAAAATATGTTTCCTCTTAAAATAAAAAAGATCTTCAGCAGACCTTTGTAGAAGCAAATAAAGAATAGTCATAACAATAATAAACTGCTATCCTCAAATTAGCTTTACAATTTACATTGCCTTCCAATGCAAGCTTTATTTTACTGTGAGCAGGAAAAAAACAACCCTGTCCATTTTCCCAAATTCAATAGAAAAAAAAACCCCAAAAGACAACAGTCAAGCATCAAAAAAAATAACTCAGAGGAGACAATTAGAGATATCCAGCACCAACAGCAGAGGGTGAACTTTTGCATGGTGTCTTAGACTCCATTTATAATTTTACTGCTAATTTTAAATCCCTGTTATCAAAAGTTTGCTATAGTGAACATCACATCCTTTTAGCTAGTATTTTAACTTATTTTTTTTTTCTGAAATGAACATTTTATAGACATTGAAGTTCAATGTAATACAATATGATTCCAAAAATTACAGTATAAAATACAGTATGATAGCACACTTCACTATATTTTCCTGAGTAGGGCTAAATGCACAGTTTCCTGAACACAAAGCAGAATCTATGTTTGTCTTGTTTCAATTAATATTTGTTTAATTTTTAAAAAAAAATATATATAGCACAGGAATTGATGAGAAGAATTAACCTGAGAAATCAGATTACTCTCTTTGGTTTTATTTTCCTTTTAAAAAACTCTTAAATCACTAATCCAATCAATTATGATTCAAAACCAATGTCATTACACAGCCAATTGCAAAATTCAGCCAGGGACTTCCGGAAGTGGCCTGACCATTCGAACTGAAAACTACATTTTTTCCAGCAATTGTATGGTTTGTACAAACTGCAGATCATTAATGCATATTTACATACTGAAAAGAACAAATACATTTACTGTACAAGAAGTTAATATTTTGACTAAGACAAGTTGTAATTAACAGCAGGGACTGCTAAACAAAGTGATAGCTGCCCCTGGTAGCTGCCTAATATTCAAGGTTAGAAAATCATTTTATTTCTTTTAAGAAAAACAAGTATAATAACAGATTTGAACATGGCTTCTCTGAGGGGCAGATTCATACTGAAATCACTAACACCTTTACTTTCAGGTACATCCTGACTGTCCTTTTCCTGAGAAGAGTGCATCCATGGAAGTCAAGGGGCTTTGAGGCTAGATGTTTTTAAACATGTCCCATGTTTAAACATGGGAATGGGTTGCCCAGGGAGGTTGTGGATGCTTCCTACCTGGAGGTGTTTAAGGTCAGGCTGGATGAGGCCTTGGGCGAGCTGCTCTAGTGGGAGGTGTCCCTGCCTGTGGCAGGGGGTTGGAGCTGGATGATCCTTGAGGTCCCTTCCAACCTAAACCATTCTATGATTCTATGATTCTATGTCAGCTGGATAACAGGCTCCAGTCATTTAAGTGAGGCAACAGAACAAACAGTTCAAAAGCACATTTGTATGAGACATGTAAACAACAGTTATAGAAGAGTGTCAATCTCTAATTTAAATAATTTCTTTACATATATACACATTGATTTTCCTTTCACAATTAACATAGAAAAAATATTTTCAGCTATTATGTGCAACTCAACTTTTTTTTTTTTTTTTTTTTTAGTAAGAAGTGTATGTTTTTGCCCCAGAACACAAACTATGTAATGTATATGCCATCAGTTTTGGTGTTTGGGAATTTCCTTTGGTATTTTTTTAAAGATAAACTACTTTGGAAGGTAACTCTAGAGGATCCATGGCTCAAGCCCATCTTGAAAGCAAGGATACTTTCAAGCAGCTCACTTAGCATCCTTTCTGGTTGAGTTTTTCTAGAAACTGTTCTCTTTTTTTCTTTTTTTTTTTTTAATTTTAGACTTACACCAACAACAGAATCCTTGACCTACCTTATTAAGCTTTACTATCTACAATAGAAATGTTGAAGTATTTGTCCACAAAGAGATGGCACAGGTAGGATGAGAGGTCAGGAACTTGCAGTTCTATTCATCACACACTGTTATCTAACCAGTGTTTATGTTGTCTTTGTAACAGATTTTATCTTCAAATTAGTCTCACTTGATTAGCACACTAACCTTACTCCTTTACAAGTAAATAACAAATACACAAAACATTGTGTGGGCTAATACTGAAGTTTACATCATCTCAGAAAGGAATCTTTATTTCCTTCTGTGCTTAGTTCTTACACAGTTTTTGATCGCATAGAATCATAGAATCAAACAGATTGGAAGAGATCTCCAAGATCATCCAGTCCAACCTATCACCCAGCCCTATCCAGTCAACCAGAGCATGCTTCATCCAGTCTTTTCTTGAACACCTCCAGGGATGGCGACTCCACCACCTCCCTGGGCAGCCCATTCCAATGGATCTATGTTAGGGTCTCCTTATATTCAGTCGCAAAGCCTCAGCCAAATCAAAAGTATACAGAAATGTACTCTACAGTCTCCTAGTATGTTAGAAAACCACACAATAACCTCAGAAAAGCTCTTTTAGTTATCTTTATCATCATCACCATTAGGTGGTAATTATAATTCTGTGTAGTTTTTACCATCTTTTCTTCCTATCAGAAACCTCATCCTACCTTTTCAAAAACATTTGAGTGCCTGTGCAAAAGAAAAAGGGATATTTTTTTGCAGATATATGTCACTACAGCTACAAGTCCTTAGATGAGTGTCATTAGCAATTTATTACAAATTAGGTTTTTTTTGCTTCCTGTCTAAGCTCCAAAATCATTGTAGTCAAAGGTGGCGTTGCTGCAGATGTGAGCTGTGTTACTACATAATGCGTACAGCAATGAAAATACTTTCCTGAAAAATATGACCAGCCCTAGTAATGCCCACAATTTACTTACATGCAGTCTACATAAACAGTTATGCTGGATTTAGGTTGTGTTTAGCACCACTTGATAAAAACTATTACCAATGTGGTTCACATAAATTACATGTAGTCTACTCCATGTGGAAACCATATTTTAGCAGCAATCAGTGTTTAAATATGAACCCTCTGCTTTGCTTTCTCATGGGCAGGCTCTTTCTCAGCTCTTTCTGGGTGCACCCCTCCTGTGATTTCAGAAGAAACAAGTCATTTGAATATTCACACTCTAGTTAAAAAGAGATTAATTTTATCCCATACTATACTGACAAGATGACTGACCTCTTTGAAATGCAGAACACCCAAATTATCATCACCTCTAAGTTTTTTCTGACATAGGCTGATAACAACAATTCACTGCATGAGCATGATTATTTGTCTTAGTAATGACTTTCAATTGTTTACTTTATCATAAGTCTCTTTAATTTAGCCCATGCAAAATTGATTAGTCAACAGGCCACAAAGAAATACAAGCACAAAGTAGCTCAATAATTTTTCATTACTTCATGTACTTTTATAATGTGTCAGTATTTTTGTTTACTAATGGTGGCATCTTCTACATTTCATTATATGTGATGAAAGGTACAGCTTAAGGAGAAGTTATGGGGGAGCACAGGCGAACGAAAGGAATTAATGCCTTCCTGAAGATTGCAGACTTACACATATACGTAGATTTCCCTACTAAGCTTAGGTGAAAGAGATAATTTTTCTGTCAAGACTGTAAAATTTCAGTCTGGAATTCTGGTACTTTTGAAGTTTCTGGCATTTATTTTTCTTTTGTTGTGGCCAGATTTAACCCTCAAATTTATAAAGTGTTTAATATATCAGCAGGGAGAAAAAACAGGTTCTAACAAAAGCACTTCCAGAAAAACAACTGCTATTACAAGAGCAGGCCTACCCCATTCCTCTGTTCTTTATTTAACTCTTTAAGATATAAGAAAAAGCTGAAAGATTTTACCAGAATAAACTTGTCAGAGGAATGTAATGAAAACCATGAGCCAAAAAAAAAAAAAAGGAGAAAAAAAGCAAAGAAAAAAAAAACCAAACCCAAGCCCCAAAACCCAGCCTGTGATGAGGTAAGGCTTAAGGACCTAGATGAGATGCTCATCTTGGAAAATTAGAGTGTATTTATCTGAATATGGCAGGATTGCTAAGGAGATCTGAACTAAGTCTCACAGCATATAAAAGCCTATATCTCTATGACATTCTGTACAACTCAGAAAGCTTGTATTAAGGATGTAATTCTTCATAGCTCACACACAACGTAAACCTCCAAACATCTGGTGAACTTCAAGGCAGAGCTTTCCACCTCCCCAGAGGGTTATCAATTGGACTATAATGTTATCAGCTTTCACACACTTCTCAGTGAGATGCAATCTACTTGCCTGAGAACATGAGGGGGAGCCAGGAATTCCTGTTCCAATTCCAAATTTCTGGACTCTCTACAATTTCTGGTAAGTCAAGAACTCCCAGCTGCCTCGCTTTCACAGCCTCCAGAAATGGGGATATTTACATGCCTACTTTTCAGACCAGCAAGGACTAATTACTGAGTTATTGACCATGATATAAATACTTAAATTCTTTGACTTGTAGCGATTACTTTGCAGTGCTTGAACACAGACAGTTTAACAGAAGAAGGAAGATTTTTAAGTAGAAAAGGAACCCAACATTGACATGCTAACAACATCTCTCTTAAGTACAGATATGGTGATGCTGTTTATGAAACAAAGCAAAACAGACTTGCAGTTGCTCAGACAATATAGTCATGCCTTAATATGGTGTAATTAATCATATTTAATTCATCATAAGTCATCAATGTAATTCATCATAACTCAGATATCAGTTCTGTACAGATCTAGTGACTCACCAAAAACATAATTCCAGTTAACTTACTGTACAGCAGTGACCTGCCACAGGATGTACAGACTACCTTGGTGTGCTCTCCAAAGGTCATGACAACCAGAGTTGTCAACAGTATTTACTGTGAAAAATGCAGGGAGGAATGGCCAAAAAAGTGCTGACAGTTTGAAGGCAATTAAACTATTATGGCATTATTTACAGTTTCTTGTAGAAGTGTTTCAGTAAAAGAATCCCATGAACAAGAAAAGATACCAACAAGTTAAAATTAGACAGCATGCATAATTCAAAGCTTTTTTACAGTTGGAAAAGGCAAGATGTACCAAGTGTAACCTAAAAGTAATTTTAGAAAGTCCCACTAAGAAAGTACAATATCCCAAAGTTTAGGAAAATCAGAATTCATTGAAAGTGAGCAGTGAGAAACTGAACTTCATACTATTCATACTACTCATTCTCACAGATCTGCTGGAGCATGTCCAGAGGAGAGCCACGAAGATGATCAGAGGGCTGGAGCACCTCTGCTATGAGGACAGGCTGAGAGAGTTGGGGCTCTTCAGCCTGGAGAAGAGAAGGCTTCGAGGAGACCTTAGAGTGGCTTTCCAGTATCTGAAGGGAGCCTACAGGAAGGATGGGGAGGGACTATTTACACGGTCTAGTAATGTCAGGACAAGGGGGAGTGAGTTTAAAGTGGAAGAGGGGAGATTTAGACTGGATGTTAGGAGGAAGTTCTTTACAGTGAAGGTGGTAAGACACTGGAACGGGTTGCCCAGGGAGGTTGTGGATGCTTCCTCCCTGGAGGCGTTTAAAGCCAGGCTGGATGAGGCCTTGAGCAGCCTGCTCTAGTGGGAGATGTCTGTGCCTACGGCAGGGGGGCTGGAGCTGGATGATCCTTGAGTCCCTTCCAACCTAAACCATTCTATGATTCTATCTTCTCACCAAACTAAGGTTTCTTTTGTATAAATGCGATGAAAAGCCACACAAACAACAGTGTAATGGTTTTTATCTTCTAATATAACAAGTAGTAAATGATCCTGACACTTAAAGAAACATTTACAAGTGGCAATCTCTATCTAAAATTAAACTTCTCTAAAATGTTTGATTAAATGAAATTGCTCATTCCTTGAAATTTCTAAGAATTTCTAGTCTCTAAACCTTACAGGCTTCCATTCACAGGAGATATGTATCTAACATCAATAATCAGTCATATTTTTCCCTTTTTTGTGCTGGCTAAATAAGGAAAGAGATGAGTAAATAAAATTGAATTATATTTTTCACAGATAATTACGCAAGTGTTTGGGTCAGATCTAGTTAGCACGGAAATACTGTTATTGAGAGAGTCTGTTAAGTATGTTCATCATTTTCTAACTTTTCATTTCAGTCTTCTGCTACTAATTACTAATGTCAAAACCAGAACACAAGCTCACTGCTGACTTGTTGACTTCTGCACACAGATGTCAAACACAAGAGTTCATTAATGATTTCAAGGTGATAGAAACCAAAGAGTTGTCCAAAACTGTGCTGTTGATTATTGCTTCTTTTCCAATTATTTTATGAATGGAGAAGGCACAGTTAAACCAAAAGCCTTACTTTAACATACACTCTCTCATTTTACACTTACAGACAGTCTCAAGGGAAAATCCAGGAGAGTCTGGAACATGTAGGCATGTAAAAAATGTAAATGTAAGGCTACTTTGCTGAATTGTACGACATCAAGTGGTTAACGAATAATATAGTACTCAAGACAGATAGAGACAATACATTCACCTGTAAGTGAATATTCAGAAACAGAGGCTGTAGGCATCTGACTACACCTGTTTGAAATGCTTTATGTAGTCAGTTTTTCAAAGAGAGACAACAACGGGTAGTAATCCGTGCTACTGACATAAGATAATTTAAAACGCACATAAGGATTTAGTAAGCACTACAGAGTATGAAACTACAACAACAATCTTTCTTTCTAGTCAGCACAACAATGTATAACATTAGAAAACTGTATTTTAGCTAAACACCAAATCTGCAGATTTAGGTCTATTCTAACTCTGGTATCTGGTCAATCTACCATAATACAATTCTTCCAAGTAGAAAAAAATAGTAATCATTATGCCCTCATTTCCACATACTCATTAACATTTGGCTTGAAAAGGAGGGTGCGGGGGGGTGGAATATAAAGTTGGTTTATGTAGTTTTGAATTGTGCTGTTTTTGCAGAAGCTGAAATTAGTTCTTACGGTAACAAAAAATGTGAGAATCTAAACATGCAGTCAACAAGATGAAGAACCATTAAAGGCAAACTTTGCTTCCACAAGATTTTTTTCAGTCTATCATACTCTGTTTTGGAAGTTCACATTAATGACTGCTGTTGTGTTTTCTCCTCATATTACACTCTGGAAGGTCCACAGAAACAGCAGGAGAAAGCAGTTACAGACTGAATGCCAAATTAACAATTAAAATGATTGGGACAGTTTTCACATCCAGTATCCCTCAGTTCCACAAACTCATAGCAACACTTGTAAGGATAGCAGGTAAATCATTGACAAACATGTGAGACTGTTCCTTTTCCACTACCTTCTAACATTATTCAGTTCGATAGTGAACAGACCAATCCTCAAATATTAAGAAGAATAAATTGCTATCTATACTTCTTTGGAAGACAGGTGGAACTTTGAAATGGTGCTACCTAACCTATTTTCTCTATATGCAGTGAAGGCAGTTTTCTGAAATTCTCCCTGGCACTCTTTGATTCACACTCCCTGGGCTATTTTTGACAGGTAAAGACATGGTAGCTGCAATCTCACCAATACCTGCATAAACTTCAACAGCAGACAGCAGCTATCTGAGTTGTTTGGGTTCTCATCCACATTGTATGTCAATATTCCTACCAACAGGAGATTTATTCTCTGATGTCACTGCACAACTTGGGAGTTCCAAGATATGACTAGAACTCTTACATCTGGGATCCTATTTTATCTACGAAGAATGCAGTTTGGTAACTTTGTGTTTCAGCTGGGCTACCTGTTTTTATATATGTGTGTGTGTGCATATATATATATATACATATATGCGTGTGTATATATATATATATAAACACCAGATTTTATTTTTTTATATATATATATATATATATGTGTGTATATATACACACACACATATATATAGAGATAAATAAAATCAGTTTTGTATATACGTATATAAAAACCTGGTTTTTTTTTTAATATATAGAAAACTGATTTTATTTATATATATGTGTGTGTGTATATATATACCTGGTTTTATAAATTTATATAAAAAATACATATATATATATACACACACACACATACACACACACACTATATATATATATGGGTTTTTATATATATATGTATATAAAACCAGGTATATATATGTATATATGCACACCATAACCATTCCGAACATATCTGAGTTGGATCAGTCCCATTGTATATGCACAGATCAGTTTACTTCTCTGGTAAACTTGCAAAAAACTACTGGGTGACTTGTGCAGAGTTAGTCTGACCTTTCAAGAAAGGTCAGCTGTACAGGTGTTTGTGCGTGCTAAGCCAAATGTGTCCCAAACACAGTCCTCCATCACTTTTTAGAGGACATGTACTAGGTTTAGAACTTCTCAGAAGCATGAAATTCATTGAGCATGTGCTGCAGGGAACATGAAGACATTTTTAAGCCCAGGAAATCTTAGGCAGAAACACAATGGGCACAGTTACGTGCTAGATCTGCCTTTCAATAACATAATCAAGAATCAGCTTACTTGCTGATGGATTATTTGCCCTTATGTTGAGAATTACTCATAATAAACAGAACTGTTACAACAACTGAGTAGTTACGACATGATAGCGATACACCTCTTTGGAGACCTTTCCACAATGCAAAATGATTCACTGAAAAAAATTACCGTGGGTTGTACTGATTTAAAAAGCAATTTAAAAATATTTTTAAACATCCTCATTAATTCTTAGCATGACAAATGTTTCCTTCAAATAAGAAAAACAATAAAATATTTAAACAAATACTACTACATATGTTACTTTTGTGTGGCATGGTATTGTTGTTAACTGCTCTAGTTGTCAGCATCCTCTTTTACAGCAAATATCCTGCAAATCACAACAAGCATTTTAAAAATACTGCTTCTTATTAACACCCATGCTGCTGTTTTGTAATCTTTTCTTTTCCTCCCTTGAACGGGAACAGATTCAAGACACATGCTTACAAATTAACTTTTGAACACTTACAATAACCATGACTGCAATTATTTGTGCTGTCAGTAAGTCTCTGGCTGAGTATTAGGAAATTAGGCATCTTTTCTCATTCCCTACTGTACACAGGTGAAGAATTCCTTCAGCAAGTCCTCCTTCAAGTGCTGTGGGCTATATAGGGAATTCAGTATCTGTAGAGAGTGGCTCCACAGAGATCACTGGGACCTCAGTCACACAAAAACAATGAACCTCTTTATGGTTGAAGAGTTTAGTACATGCCTCCTCCCACAACTTCCATTTCTAAGCTATTCTCTACACTTTCTTAGAAATACCAAGACCAGCAGATCAGAAGGGAAATGGCTGCAGAATACTATCCAGAGATGTGCCATTGGAGATTGACCTTTAGGTCTCAGAAAGTAAAGGAATTAGGAAATCCATCCATACCGTAAAAACAGCAGGTACAATCTAAACCTCTGTCTAGCACACATAAAATATGTACCCACACACCCAAGTGCATCCAAGTTCATAGCAAAATCCTGCTTCCTTTTTTAAGCAGAACAAAAAAACATGGGGGAAAAAAAAAAGGCAAGGTTTGACTGTTATCTGTCAAG
Organism: Tricholaema leucomelas; assembly: GCA_013400475.1. NCBI lineage: Eukaryota > Metazoa > Chordata > Aves > Piciformes > Lybiidae > Tricholaema lacrymosa > Tricholaema leucomelas. The sequence continues at coordinate 66,441 of WAAF01018330.1, forward strand.
TATTCTCTACAGTTACTAGAAGTAACATGTTGCTTAGCAATATTTAGCACATAGCTTAAACCTGCTCAGCAAAGTTAAGCTTCATCTTACTGTTTCCTAAGTCAAAATAAACACTGCCCTTCCACTTAACGGCTCTGTTTTCACAGGTTTCTAGTTGCTAGCCAAAGTGCATTGATTTGTTCTCTAGGTTGTATTTCACTTTCAGCATGACTGTGTTGGTCTAAACACAGCCTGCTTCCCTGTAAGACAGAAGTACAGGACAGTAATATAAAATAAAACTCCGTGTTGGGATAAAAAGCTTTAATGAGAAAAATGAGATAATACAATGCACAATTACCTTAGCCTACTTGCAGCAAAATGCAGATGCCAGCAACCTACCATACATCCCTCCCCCTGCCAACACCCAGCCCAGTGAAAGAGACCAACATCCCAAAATCTGGAAACTCAAAGCAGCAATCAGAACAGAAAGCTTCTCATGTTACAATCTGAATGTCAAGCCCCATGATACTTTGCTCCATCCAGCACTCTCATTTTGAAGCTGGCATGACAGCAGCGTGGTATTGAATATCAGCAGAAGATTCAACTCGATGTATGACAATAACAGTTTTAACTGTACTTCTTTGCTTCTCTGGACATTTCTACTGAAACAAGTACTGATAAACGCAAGTGGGCACACGGATAAAGACATCAGACCTATGCACAGGAACATGTGAATCTGAAAATTGAAGAGATTAGTTATCACTGTTTAGTTAAGTTTAGTTTAGTTATTCTTATGTTTAGTTATTCTTAAATTAAGAATAGTCATAGAACCATAGAAATGTTTTGGTTAGAAAAGATCTCTAAGATCATCATTGTCTAATCATCAACCTAACACCACCATGGTCATTAAACTGTGTCCCCTGAAGTGTTGTGTCCATCTCCAGAGGTGGTAACTCCACTACCTCCCTGGGCAACCTCTTCCAATGCCTGACTCTCCTTTCATAAAGAAATTTTTCCTAACATTGAATCTAAACCTCCCCTGGCACAGTTTCAAGCCATTTAATCTCATTCTATTGCCTGATACTAAAGGGAATAGACTGCGCCCCCATCTCACTACAACCTCCTTTCAGGGAGTTGTAGAAAGCAATGAGGTTTCCCCTCAGTCTTTTCTGCAAAATAAACCTAAATTCCCTCAGCTGTTCCTCAGAACACTTGTTCTCCAGACTCTTCACTGGGTTTGTTATTCATCTCTGCACATGCTTCAACAACTCCATATCCTTCCTGTAAGGGGCCCATAACTGAACACAGTATTCAAGGAGCAGCCTCACCAGGGCCAAGTACAAGGTAGGATTGCTTCCCTACTCCTGCTGGTCACTATTCCTGATACAAGCCAGGACACTGCCTTCTTGGCCACTTGAGCACACTGCTGTCCCACGTTCAGATGGCTGTCAAGCAACACACTCAGGTCCCTTTTCACCAGGCAGAAATCAGGGAACTCGAGAGCAAGCTGTTCCCAAACAAATCCTGTTAGAAGTTGTTAGTGATTTATCAGCCATGTACTGGGCTCCACGAAAAAAAAGTAGGTCAAGGGAGGTGGTTCTCCCCCTCTTCTCTACCCTTGTGAGACCCTGCTCGGAGTATTGTGACCAGCTCTGAAGCCCCCAGCACAAAGACATGGAACTATTAAAGCAGGTCTAGATGAGAGCCATAAAGCTGATCAGATGACTGGAGCATCTCTCCTGTGAAGGCAGGCTGAGAGAACTGGGGTTGTTCAACATGGAGAAGGCTCCAAGACCTTACTGCAGCCTTCTGGTTTTTTTTTCAGGAGGCCTAAAAGATAGCTGGAGAGGAAATTTTTTTGCAGGCATGTGGTGCTAGGACAAAGGGCGATGGAAGAAGATCGATTTAGATTAGACAATAGATGATTCAATGCACACCATTCTATGATTCTGTGACAATACTAAGAAAATAGTGGTTCAGATAATACGTCCTCAGCTGCTTAAGAGCCTAAGATCTCTTGTAAAAAAACACTTACAGAAGAGAGAAACTAGTAATCAGGGTAAACATTTTTAGATTAGGCAGTGACTGCAATGCTTGATTAACATTTCCTCTCATTTCTAAGCCTCCCCTTAGCTGTCTTGCACCTTCTGAAACAAAACAGACTCTCGGTAGTGGAAATACAGGACTGCAACAAATAATTGCTAAATACTATTCCTAAAGAGGTCTCCACTGCACAACCATCACCTTTCCCACTTCAGTGCTCAGCACTACTGGGCAAGACGGCAAAGACAGAAGGAAAATTACACCACCGTTACTCTTTGAGTAGTAGAAGACACAGCAATAAAACTCCACAGAACAGGCTCAAAGAGAAACACAGCTCTGTACTGACAAATACTGCATGAGCACAGAAGAAGCATAGCCCCTGCTATGCTTCAGAAGACAGAAAGCTTCAGTCAAGCAGGAAAGAAACAGTTACAAGATTTCAGTTTTGCCATGAAGAATGCTGCTCTGCAGTCCTCTATCCACACGGCTGAATGCAGCCACCTCCAGATAAAACTGCTCCAAGTCTTCTCTGGATGCAGAGCTGTGTCTTCCCCATTATTCTGCACTCCTTGTAAATATACACCCTACTAAGTGCTCTGCAGAGGTGCTCACTCAGAATTGTTGTTCTTTCTTATCCAGTCAAACATATATTTAACTTGGGATTTACAGAGGTTTTGTTTGCTTCTTTCTACTGCAAACCGTAACACTGAAATTATTTATTTTTCTAGTGATGTAAGGATTGGGATCAGATGATATGAAGTAAAGAGTCACTGGAGACAACTGGAATGTTAGCTCTTCACAGCATTATTAGTAACACTTTGTAGAATCACAGAATGCTTTGAGTTGGAAGGGATCTCCAAAGGTCACTTAGTCCAACCCCCTTGCAGTGAGGAGGGACATCCTCCACTATATCAGGTTACTCAGAGTCTGGGTGAACCTGACTTTGATTATCTCCGGGGAAGGTGCTTCAACTATCTCCCTGGGCAGCCTATTCCAATCTTCCACCACTCTTATGGTAAAGAACTTGTTCCTAATATCCAAAATACTAATATCCAAATATCCTAATATCCAAAAATACTCTTCTCAAATTCAAAACCATTGCCCCTCATCCTGTCACTACAGGCCTTACTAAATAGTCCCTCTCCAACCTTCTTGTAGGCCCCCTTCAAGTACTAGAAGGCCACTATTAAGTCTCCCTGGAGTCTTCTCCAGACTGAAAAATATCATCTCCCTCAGTTTGTTCTTGTGGGAGAGAGGTTTCAGCTACCCTACTGTCTTTGTGGCTCTCCTCTGGACCCAATCCATGTCCTTTCTGCGTTGAGCACTTCAGAGCTGGAATCAAGTGAGGTCTTACAAAGGCAAAGTGGCAGAATCTCATTTCTGGATCTGCTGGTCACGCTTCTCTTGATGCAGCTCAGGATGCAATTGGTCTTCTGGACTACAAGTGCACATTGTTGACTCAGGTCCAACTTCTTACCTCCCATCTATCTGTCTACAATCTATCTGAGTTCTTTTCTGCAGGGCTGCTTTCTACCATCTCATCCTGGATTGTGCCTGGATTGTTTCTGTCACCTCATCCCCAGTAAGGATTGTTCCAGCCCAGGTGCAGGACCTTGACTTGCTCCTGTTGAACTTCATGAGGTTCATGCAGGCCCACCTCTCCAGCTTGTCCAGGTTCTTTGGGATGACATCTCATCTCTCTAGCAGATCAACAGGACCACACAGATGGATGTCATCCACAAAGCTGCTGATGCTGCACTCAATCCTACTGCCTGTTTCACTGATAAAAGCATGAAACAGTACTGGTCCCAGCACAGACCCCTGCAGGACACCACTTGTCACCGATTGCTACAGAGTTGAATGGAAAGCTCCCACTGCACAGTGCAAATATTGTTATTTGTAAACTAACCAACCGTCACGGGAATTCTCAAGGATCCAGTACTTTAATATTACAGCTTTCAGCACCTTCCTAAACAAAGCTAGATGAGTGTATATTAGTGTATATAGAGTATAGATGAGTGTATATTAGCACACTTTCATGAACTTTTACTCAAAATGCCTCTGAACTTCCTCTCTGTGTACGTATTCTTTGTGTTCACTTTCTCTAAATATTCTGGGGACTGTTTTCTGGCATAAAATTCTGCAGAAACAAACAAACTGAATTTTAAGTGGCAGCACTCTAGGATTTTTTAAAACTTTTTTATTTTGTTATGGCTTGAGTTGGAAGGGATCATTTAGTTCCAAACCCCTGCCATGGGCCAGTACGAATCCCACTAGACCAGGCTGCTCAAAGCCTTAAACACACTCAGGGATGAGACGTCCACAGCTTCTCTGGGCAACATATTCCAGTATCCAGACTGGTAAATTTTCAGAGGACTCTGACCTGTCCAAAGTGTACCGATGGATTTTTGGTCTTTACTGATTTTTGTGGGTTGAGTATTCTATTTACAGAGAACAGACACCATCTTGGTACTTTTGAGTGATGTCCTAGCAAAATAAACTCCATGATGTGCAATTCATATATCTCAGAAGAATTATGGTCAAAGGGTTGATCCTGCGGTGATTTCATAAAGCAGTTTCAAGAAGGCCCAGTACTGAAAGACTTGGGCTTGGTTTTGAGATACCAATCTCTTTGCTCAGGTAAAGATCCCATTGTTTTAACTGGGATCCTCAGTGTAGGTTTTGCACACAGCTTAAGCATTTGTTCTCTTTATTTAGACCAAAAAACTATCCTTCCCATCAGGCCACCCTGTGAATGTTACCGTACTTTATGTACTGCAAACCAGACTGGAATACAAAATGTGTAATGCCGTTAAGACTAGAAGGCTCTCAAATCCAAAACAGAACTATTTGTATGGATTGGTTGGGAAAAAGAGAGTTTATTTTTCATCATAGGGTGCTTTCTTTAAATTATGTGAAGAATATGGATGTACAGTGTCAAAATCCTGGGAAAATAAGGATCCTACAGACTAGTGGCAGTTGCTTAAATGTTTAGGCTTTTCATGCAAAATACTCCATTGTTATAAATTCTGTAAAGAGTTATTAAAGTGTTTTCTCAATTTTTCCTTCTAGTCTGTGTAACCAAGGCTCTTAATGCTGGACCTGAGGGAACAAAATCTCCTAGACTTCTGAACTGCTTTCTTGGCTGCTTGCTTTCACAGTAAACCCAGAGTATTTAACATTTGCATTCTTAATTGTATGTTCCTTGCTAAGGTATTCTTAAGCCATAAAAGTAATTTTTTCAGATAGTAGTCCCATTTCAGAAAACCTCTAGGACCTCTTCAACTAACAGGTTACATATAATCACTTCCTATTTTTATTTAAAAATTAAGTTAAATTTCAGACCTTAAAGTTACCTTTAAAATCATATATTCTACGCAAATTGGTTCCACAGGATCAGTTATGAATCTGAGTTAATTCCAGTGAAGGTTCCTTTTGTAGTAATTCTGAAATAATCAGGATTTGACTCCTTTACCCAGAGTCAAGGATCAAGAGAAGTCTTAGAAAAAGGTTTAAAAGTCCAACTGGACAGAAGGGTTTTCAACAACAAAGAAAATCAGGCAGATGTGCAGCAAGTAAGTGGTGGCAAATGTATTTACGTTTCTGCCCTTCTTCCTTCAAATACAAATTTCTCCTCTTCCTTTCACTGGTGTTTTCCATACAGCACTACTGAAGACTTACTTTGGCAAACAAAAAAAAAAAAAAAAGTGTATTTTGAACTTATATTAACATTTTAAACTTTTCTCTATATTCTCTCTTCCCAGACGCATCAGGTTTTGTAACTTGGCATATACAAACTTGTGACTGTATTGGACTGCTATCATGTATAATATATTACTCAAAAATAAAGCAAAAAAGCTCACAAACCAAGGGAAAGCTCTTAGAAATGTCTAACTTTCTAGACTTTAATCAAAATCCTATCACTTAGTCTAAGAGCATAGCAGTGTCCTCAGTTCTCTGGCAGATTATAGTTCGTAGCTCATTAGACTATTCCTCACATTAAATTACTGAAAAATGTGATGTATTTGTAATACAGCTTGCAATGCTATAAAATGGCTCATCAATCTGCTTTATTCATGTAAAGTCCACATAAGGCCACTAGTCTGTTACTGGCAATAAACCCTGGGTGCATTTTCAAAAGGCCTGCATATTGGATAGTGATTTATAGACCTTATCCAGGACGTCAAACATGATACTAACAAGGCAAGACATAATTCAGTTGACACTTTGAAAAGCAATGTAATTCCAAAAGTACATCATGTGACTACATCAGGCACAAAGAAAACAGAATACCTTGTTCTTAAGTATAACATGGAGTTCAGAAGGCACAGTAACATCCAATGCACTACCACTATTATATTTGCTTCACTGCTGTTCCAGACAAATTAAGTGTAATATCACATTTGTGTGTTGCGATCTTTAAGGTATGCAGTTCTCACACTGTATTTCCTACCTTACCCAATTTGTGATCCCATACTGACATAAGAAAATTGTCTGTCATCTGGAAACTGTATACATCCTTGCATACTAAACCACGCTGAACGCTCTGCCATGGAATGATTTTTGAAATAGATCATTAAATGTTTTTCTTTACAACAAGACAAAGAGCTTGAAAAGTGGACATTTAAATTACCTCACAGAGTCACAAAATTACAAATAATTTAATCTCTGTTTTGCTTTTTGGATGAAAACAGAATTATTTTAATTTTGCCTGTGTCAAAAATATATTATATTTTTACTATAGATGTAAAAAATTATATTAGCAGTGATAGAGGAGGAACAAGGAACAGGAAAGGTAACTGTCTAGCTATGCTCTTTATAACAAATGCAAACAGCTTAGAGTAAAGCACAGGCTCTGCTTCAGTATTAATTATCTTCCTGGTGACAGGAAGTGATGTAATACAAAAGAACTCTTTAAGCTTTCCTTTAAAGGCAGATGTTTCCAGAATGACACATAAAGTAGTGATATGACACAGTCGATCTGCAAGACAGCTAATAAAAGAGTGTCAGTGGTACCCTTCTCTCAAAAGTCTGTGCAATTTAGGCAAATTTTCAGTCAATTTCAATTTGTTTGCAACGTTTGGAGTTGTTCTTTGTTGTGGATTTGTTGGTTGGGTTTGTTTTTTTTGTTTTTTTTTTTTTGTAATTAGTGAGTGAAAGAAGGGAAATTAATTATAAATGGCAAGAAGTGGCACTGATCACATACAAAACAGTACCAAAAGCACTAAGTAAGTAATAACAAAAGGAGGAAACTCTTTTCTGCCAGTATCATTTCACTACTTGATTGACCAATGAAGTATTTCCAACAAGAGAAGGGGCCTATTCCTCTCTGAAGAGTGGTGTATTTTCTCCAACACAGTAACACATTTTTAGAAAGACAAGCCATATTTATCTGGCAGTATCTTTACAAAATGTTAGGTAGAAAGCATCTCCAACCTGTTTTTTCAGTAAAGTGTTCAACACTCTATGTATTCTCAGAACTCATGAGTTTCACAAGTTATTTTACTTGACACGACTTGAAAAACTATTAAATGTTGTGATTCTTAAGCAGGGGGACTTCTGTCAACAATTTGCATCACCCTTTTCCAATTAGACAAAAATTATCTGACACGGTAAAAGGGTGCATCCGTGTCACGTAACACAGTTAGGTGACAACCTTTCAGCAGAAACACGTAGATTCAGACAACTTACACTACAAAGCAGAATGAATCTTTCCACTCCTTTCTTCATTTATCCTTTTGGTATTTCTTCATCTCTTTATTACAATAACTTCCTGTTTTAAGCAAAGCAGATGTGCTTACTGTCACACTGCTCTTTCCTGTGGTCTTAAACGAAATAGTAAATATCGCTCAAGTTTATTAAACAGGGGACCAGCAGCATTGTGGTTCAGGTTTGGGTTTTTTTGGGTTGGTTTTGGGGTATTTTTGTTGTTTGTTTGTTTGTTGGTTGGTTGTTTTTTGTTTTGGTTTTTTTTGTGGTTGTTTTTGTTTTTGTTTTTGTTTTTAAATAATAATAGGATTAACGCAGCTATCCACAGTGAGTTCCATAAACTCCCACAATAAAAGCGCAACCACTCAATGTCTAAAGTATGATGGCACCTGGGGACATGCAATGTTGGAATGCAGGGCTGCTTAGAACTTGGCTGAAGCAGACAATTATAGACAGACTAAGGCTTTACAGAGCTTCTATACCTTCACAGATACGACACCACAAATACTTGCTGGAGTCAAATTTGTGACTCAAGTTAACCTTTCCCATAGGAATTTTGTTCATCACTAAAATAAATGAAGATATTATTGCTGGGGAGGGGAACTGAAAGGTATTTTGAAGGGGGGAAATAGCATCAGTAAAATAGTGAACCCTTGAAAACACATCACATAAGCCTTCTGCATTGAAACACATTGTAATAAAATGAGAAAGAATGCATAAAGTCAGCTCAAATATTTCCCTGAAATGTGGTCATGTTTTTACACATACAATATGCCTGGGTCATTTTACTATGCCAACACAAATCATTATAATTCTATTAAAATGTTCCTGCTTGTGATTAGTGCAAAACGGGCTCGTTTCCCACTCCCCCAACCAGGCCCATAAAATATATGCCAGCGTTTTTTCCTTTGTGAGAAGTAGCAGTGGTTGGGGTTTTTTTTCCCTTATATGTTTCTGTAGACAGTTCCTGAATTCTTGAACGATTAAGTAGAATTAATGTCTCTTGAATGCTGAAGCACTGGAAAAATATCGAATTCTCTGTCATAGGGAATGTGGTGCAGAACTGCTACTGTGGACCTCTGGAGGGGGAGACAGGAGCTATTTCGGCAGTCTTGGGTTTCTTTCTGTTTATGTGAAACGGACATTGGCATATCTTGCCTGGACTTTTCCTGTGGGGTTCATGTGGTAGGCAGGGTGGGGAATAGTTGTCTGAGCCATACCAAGGTCAGCCTGCTAGAGCTGACAGTTTCTGTCTCTGTACAAAGAAAAGAATCAATACTTTTGGACTACGGCTGTGCCCTCAGTGTAAAACAACAAACATGCAGCGTCTGACATGTTTCTAGGTGATTTGTGGCAGAACCTCTTGTCTGATCTGTATCCAGGAGCTGCTGTGTTACTGCTCTGCGCTTTTCTTCTCTCTCTCGCCCCCCCTTAGCTCTGTGATGTCTAATACTTTACTCAGGTACAGAGGCGTGTGCTCTACCCTACAGCTACTTGTCACTCAATAAATCACACCTACAAGCACAGTCTGCACGTAGTGATCTGGGCTTTAACAAAGGATCAGAGGGACAAAGTGCAGGCAAGATACTGTAATTATAACAAAAATAAAACATTCAGTGGGTTGGAGCAAAGACACAGGCTCCCAGGCGCTAATAAAATGTTATTAGAATTACAATTTTGTTTCAGTCCTTCAGCCTCCATTTTTAACAAATGTTCCATCTCAGATTTAACATGTTCATTGTCTTTTCAAGACAAACCACAAACTTTGGGAAGATGACCTATTTTATATAATTATCTGGTCCTGGATAACAGAATTTTGCCTTTCCCTGTGTTCTATACCATGAACCACTGTCACCTACAGTCAGTGTCACTATTTCTTCCTCCAGGTTTTTATCTCAATTTTTGGAAACGTAGTCTAGCAGAACTGTAAATCTGACCTAAAAGCAAAACCATCACTAACAAAGAAGTTATCTGAAAATAACTGGGACAAAATTATTTGAAGAGTCTCAAAGTGAAAAAAGTTTATGCAGAATGCGTGTGCTTTGTCTGACAGTGTAATTTGTGCAGAAACATCTCAGTAAAACTTTAACATATATGACACTGCCATATGAGACTTGTAAGAAGCTCTGCACCAGGCCTGTTCTTCCAGCAACATTGCTTCCCAGCAGTTAACCTGTGAGCCAACTAGGATATGAGGGCAATGGACAGTTATTATCCATCCTAAGTATTGTAAACACACTCATTCACATTAACCTAGTAATCTTAATCAAATAAAACACCTTGTAATCCATGGTAAGTGATTCTCCACCATGAAGGTCTCAAATCACACTGATGAGAAGATGTGGGTTAGAGGAGCTCTATGCTTCCTTCCTATTCAGTCAGTAACTGACAGACCAAGTTCCCTCAGCCATGTACTGCAACAGCAGTGGATCAATAACTGTGGTTTAACAACAGGGAGTCACCAATCACCATATGAATGATGAAAATGTGTCTGTGTGCACTTTGATTTTCAGACTGGCTGGGCCACAAGATCAAAGCCTGTGTGCTGGATGTAGAGCTGGGGAATGAGATCTGATTGGGAAGAAGCACAAGATAAGGGGGAAGGAAAGAGAATCATGGGTTAGGCAAACTGTGAAGCAAATGCTTCCAATTCATATGGGTCTAGGAGAACTGAGATCACCACATCTGCTCTATGCATTGCTCACCTTGGCACTTTCCCACCATTTTGAGCAGTGGCAAGCATCCATCTTTTTGCTGTTCCTCATTATAATCAGCATCTTGCTACTCACAGAAAGAAGGAGCAGCTTTGCTTGCATATTTTAATGAACAAAGACTTATTTAAGCACAGTCATTACAAAGGCAAGTCATGCTGATGAGCTTGCAAAGGGTCAGCACTTTCTGACTGGGAACAACTGACCTTCCCCATACAGTATTTGAGGAAAACAAAGGACTATCACACTTGCTTGCCCACACACAACAGAAATGATGTCACTCTCCCAAAACACCAATATTCTCTTGAAGCACCTACTATTACTGACCTTAAGACCACCCCTGAATAAACAGAGGGGGCAAAAAAAACACTCCACAGAAAACAATGTTAGAAACTTAACAACAGTCCTAAATCTGCTGAACATTTGCTGCTGGCCTGAATAACTCCAGATGGTCCACAGAGACTATCACTTTTTGATACTTTAACTTAATACTCAAAACCACAATTAGAGCCTTGAACGTCAAACTCCTAATGATTTGCTTACTCTTCAAAATTCTGGGTAACTAGCTACACACTATGACCCTTGCAGTTCTTTCTTCAAGCTTTGTGAATCTGTACACAATTGGAGCTATCCACTGGGAAACAACTGCATTAGCCATGTGGTTGTCCTCCAAATAAACAAACAAAAATAATCCACAACAAGAATTCTCACATTCTTTTGCTCTATTTATCAAAAAGTTCCATGGAAGTCATAAGTATGCTGCTACACAAAGAATATACTGAAAGAGCCCATTTGGTGTTTTTCATTGAAGTAGATTGAAGTCACTGGTTGCCAAATAAAATCCAGTAAGGGACTTCATTCTCCTGGTCTCTTTAGCATAGTTTTGGTTTTTCAGAGAGTCAGTCCTGTGTCAAAAAAAGGAAAAAGCTTCCCATGGTTTGTCCAAACCATTCATAGTCTTCCTAGGAATCAATTCTATTCACAGACTCTAATCACCAATTCTTCATCATGTTTCAAGACATCTGATACCAATGCTCTGCAATCGAAATTCAACTTAAAGAGAATATGAGGTGGTAGAGACTTGCAGCAGAAATGTACATGATAGAATGTGCAATAAAACTACAACTACATTTTGTACAATGTCTTCAACTTCAAAGAGCATCTATACTGGAATTTAAGAATGTGTCACAACAGGAATGCTGCAAATTCAACTCAAACTTTATACAGCAGCAGACTAAATGGGTATGATTTTCAGCAAATACATGCACAAGCAGATGGAGACATATCCAACTACTTGTAACTCATCTGATGCAAAAACAAAGTAGGCTTTAATCCATAGTGGTTTGGTTTTTTTTTTTTCCCCAAGTATATTGTTCTTCTACAACTAGCACCACTGATGCCTGGTAGATATTCACCTAAAACACTACATCACAGATATTTGTAAATTTGCTTCCAGAAAATGTCTCGATTCATCCTTACATCACATTTTAAATCAGAAATCTAACCATAATAAAATGCAAAGTTTAACATGTTCCAGTAAAGACATAATGGTTCCATACAGAAGTATAGATTAGGAGGTCATTCTGCTTAAGTCTATTAATTGTGACTTATGTGTAACTTGACTGCTTTCCAACCTACTTCAGTTCTTTTCCCACCTTTCCAATACCCTAATAAAATATTTTACTTTCTTAACACTTTCCTCTGAATTTATACTTTGACATTAATGTATGGTAGGCATCTTTCTTATTATAAAACTTTAAAACTATTTTGAGACATTTACCCTTAAAGAGGAAGGAGCTATGTGATCAATTTAGTCATGTTATAACAGCACATTAATTTATAGTTCACAACTCCTTAATAACACTAGTGTTATTTTTTGAGATGCATCACCATTTCAGAGCTTTCTCACTCTTACAGGTTGTGTACCATTTTGATACAGCATACTTTGAGATCATACTTTTGGCAAATCTGCTATGGCGTTTTTCTTGTTGTACCTAATTCTTACATATCCAGGACTCAATACTGTGAAGTTTAAAAAATATATTTGACTTTATACATCTAAGTAACTGTACTGACCTCAATCATATTATGAATGTTTGTCTATGCTAAGAGACTTCATCTCCTAACTGAGTAATGCTTCACAGAAACACAATAGGTGTGTATTTTTAGTACAGGGAAAACTTTATTGCTAGAGATTAAATCACTGAGTAATCTTTTCACTTCATCTACTTCAGGGATATATTACCTCATTTTTTAAGAATTAGGAGATTCACTTTGTTTTTATGCATTTGTTTTTTCCTCGTATTGTTTTTTACATGATGTCATTTGAAAATACCTATGTTATCTTACTATAGTGTTCATGGATACTCATGTCATTAGATGTACTTTTGCTCCTGGGCTCTTATAGCTATGTGTTACCCTAATTTTCTTCTCATCTTCAATTCCCTGCTTTCATTCCTTCCAGTAATTTTGGCATTCCCTTGATCTTTCTGGTTGCCTATCCCCCTCCTTCTTCTTTTAATGTGTACGTTTGTCTGTGCAATTAACAAGTGTATTACCCTGAGTGTGGTGGAACACTGCCCAGGGAGGTAGCTGAGGCCTCATCCCTCAGGTGGGGGCAATCTTCAGAGTCAGGCTCAGTGAGACTTTAAGCAACCTGATCAGGAGGATGTCCCTACTGACTGCAGGGAGGTTGGACTTTATGACCTTTGTAGGTCCCTTCCAACCCAAACTATGCTATGATTCTATCTCTTGTTATCTGAGAAAATATATTAAGGAAATTTCAAAGTGTAAGAAAATAATTATACAGTGATGTTTATTAACAGATTGTGAGGTTTTGTGTGATGCAGTGATACCCTGTGCCCTAAGAACATACATCTCTTCTCAATATCATTAGCCACCCTTCATCTTGAACAAGACCAGTCATCTCATTCATACAGATTCCTCAAAACCATTTTCAACTAAAGCCTCTTTCCCTAGCCTGCTTTTCTAAGAGTTAGTAGCTCCTCATAATCGTATGTTGTAGGCAGCAATATTTGCTAAGCCAGACATAATGCATTTTGATAATTTTGAACTTACTAGATTTGTGCAGATGTTATGTATTGTCAAATTATAAAATTCTAGAGGCACTTTAAGTTGAGAAGGTACAGTGTAAATCATAGATACAAACCAAGTTGCACAGATTCAAAAAGACAGTAATTCAATCATATCACATACTCAGTCTTCAAAGTACATAGAGAAACAACTATTAAAAGACTTCAATATGACAAAATGAGAAGCTGAGCTTTCTAGAACTGTCATAACCAGATGAGAACAAAATTGACATAAAAACCCCAAACATTTATTTGAAGCAACAAATCTTCAAAAAGCTGTTTTATCTTGTCTCTACAGCTTTGCTTTACATGTGTCTAATGTGTTGATGATCTTTGGCTTGAAGTGAAAAAATGCGTTATTGGTCCTTTAAGGAACATAACCCTTAGCAGGCAAGCACTAGGGAGGATAGGGAGTGAAGATGTTTCTAGCAGCTACTAGCAAAATAATGTATAACAGACTTGCCATCTCATGTAATTTTAACCAAACAACGAGTTTTTACTCAAAGAAACCAACAAGAAAAAAAAACATATTTTATTAAATGTTGCCACTGTTGTTGCTGGAAAGTTGGGTTATACTGTGACTACTACGCTGCCCTGAGCCAAGCCTGTGCCCTGCTGTGGAACAGACTATGGAGATCTATAAAAGAGAGGACTCAAGTCTTCCAGTTGCTGACTAGAGTCTTTGACACATCCCATTTATTTTCAAAAAGGAAAAACCTACCAAAATGGCACTTTCTACATTTGTAACTGAAAGGCACTTTCTACATTTATAACTAAAATGCAAAATAATCTGACAGTAAGTCATTGGCTACAAAAATAATTCAAGTGCATCTGCAAGATCTATTGTAATAGTTATGCACAAACATACATATACATAATATATATAAAACCAGAACATGACTGGCTTACCACTGCAGGACATAAAATTTAGTTTTTTGTTTACACTGTACCTCTGATTGGAACTTGGAGAGAGCCACTGTTGCTAGTTGGAACAAAATGCGTGCTGTAATATTGTTGACATTACTCATGTTGGACAGACTGTAATGTAAATATACATTTTGCTACAGCTAGAAATACGGTTTTGATAGATTCTCAGACTTCAAATTGATTGTAACTCAAAGCAGGTCTCTGCCAAAATTATATTTCATAAGCATATGAATGAAAAGTAGATGACAGTGGATCAAATCTGGATCTGAATAACTCGACCTAGAGGTTTATGGTATTGTAATTTTCATACAAAGGAGAATATCTCAGGCTGTGCTGAGGGGATTAGAATTAGTCACGGTATCAGCATGCTAAGATGTAAAAATACTTACAGACTATCAGCTATTCATAAACCACATTTCACATTTTTAGGTCATAATGTAATTACCGGATATATAATACTTTGCATATTGACTGGATTGATTGAACAGAGTGAGTCAACATTGCTAGATAAAGGATGGCAGAGAACAACATATAAAGTAAACATTAAGCCACAGAGTTCACTTTTTCCACTCCAAAAGTCAACTACTTTCAAACTAAATATAAACTTCCATCTCATCTCCCCCCAGTACATTTTAAATTAGTACACCTCAAACTCCATTTTGTCTGCAGAAGTTTCTCTGGCTTCACGTTCAAAGTGGCGTCATGAGGTTCTGATCTAGTTTTTTTCATTCCTTGTTACCAGTATTTGTCCCCATTAGCAGACTGAGGTAGCTGATTAAAAAACCCAAAAAGCTCTCCTAGATAGATGTCCAATAGTTTTCATTGTGAATAAAACCAACACAAGCTCCTGGTATTACTATTTACCCAGGAAACCTCTGTAAAGCATAACTTAATTCAATTTCATACAACTGAAAGGTGTTACCTCCTCTTAAGGTTCCTTCCTCAATATTTGCCTTGTTGGCTTTCTCCCTCATGCCACTAGAAAATTCAAAGTATTGTGCAAAACAGAAGTAAACCTGAATTAAGGAACACAGAATTTTATTCTCTTTTCCTCCACTTCTTTTGAAGTTCTCTTCTTGTTTCTCAACCAGTGAGCATACATCATCACAAATGTCATGAACATTTACAGTATTATTTGCAGCATCCTACTCTGGGATCTCTTCACTGTAAAAATAAAATCTGTTCAGTGACCAGATTCCTTGCCCATAGCTGGAGCTTTTATGTACCACTGCAATACAAATAATTAATACAGTCTTAGCAATTAATGCCCCCTCCAACATTTAAAAAAGGTATTTAAGTCTTATTGTCCCCAGTTAATCAAGCTGTTGGTGGCATCTAGCACTGTAGTTCATTTCCCATTTGGGGGAGTCTAAGCTTCTTCTCATCATTCCTTGTATAGCATAGATAAGACCAGTAAAAGTACCAGGTGGTTTCTACAACTGTACAAGTAAATACAGCATTAAAGAATTTGGCTTCACCCTCAGGCTTTCCCACTTAAACTCTGATCTTGTTTCATCTGCTTATCTCTTACCTGGTAATTTATGAAAATTAATACGTAAATAAAATATATTCCACTGTGGAATCAATAAGAGTACAAAAAATAAATGGAAAAACAACCAAAAAAAAGTCATGCTGCCTCACCCCACTGCAATTCATGAAGAGTGTTTACATAATTTTATCTTCAAAGTCAGGCATTTGCAAAATTTAGTGGCTATCACCTTCCTCTGAAATGCAAAATAATCACATGCAGAACACTTTCAGCTAGCTACCACATGATCCCAAATGCACACCCCAGTGGCACATCCTAGGACAGTTACTAGTGTCCAGCACTGGTTACTATTGCTACTTGCAAGAAAGAAGTTGGACTACATGACCTTTATTGTTCCCTTCCAGTTTGAGATATTCTGTGGTTCTATGAAGAGAAAAGCCTGTCCTCAGACAATTTCACCCTATATGATTCTTTGCTCTTTCCTGATGGCAATCTCCAAATCTCAGAAGGATGGAAATGTTGTTGTTACCACAGTGTAGCAGAATGGCAGCCACACTTTTTTTGCTACACCTCCATCCCAGTTCACCTGCTCCATCAAACCTCCCTTCTAGGCAACAAGGCACACCCACATGTGTGAGAAAGAATACCTAAGTACCATAACTTAAGCACCATACAAATTAAGGATCTACATCTATTTAACTTAAGGGCAGATTCAAGGCAAAGAAAGTGGCTGATGTGGGCAAAGAACACAAAAGAGAAGCAATAACTCTTTCTTTCCTTCTTCTGCCACTCCTTTTTGAAGGAGATTATTATATTCAAGATCACTTTCTCCTAGATGTAGTAGTGATATCTAGGTAATTATTTGTATAACTTTTATCACAAATCTTGCCAAAAAAATGAGTAGCCTCAGTATACACTTTGCCAGCCCCACATCTTTTCTGTTCATGCCATTCCAGTTTCTCACTCTAAGTTGCAAATTATATATTCCTGTTTTCATAAGAGCAGCACAACAGTGGGCCTGACTAATTTCTACAACACAGATCAAATCTAAGTCAAGATTTGTCTACATGTCTCAACTGTAACTGTGAAAAATTTGTGCTTAGTATCACTGCCATGCTTAAGGCCTTCCAACAAAAACCCAGATTTAATGATACAATGCATTTGTACCCTTATTATTATAATAAGAGCAATGTGCTTTTATTTCTCACTAAGAAAACAGAAAACAAGTAATTAATGTACAAACTTGTTAAAAAAAAATCAGCAACTACTGGTTCATAAACCACCAGAATGAGATATGCCCATAACAATTAACAAGGACAGTGCTGAGACAGAGATCAGTACTAAAAAGTTGCTTCATTTAAGAAAATCTAGAGGCACACAACAGTCTGTTCATCAAATGGAAATGCACAAGTTTTCTAGTGACTTTACTTTTGACCAGCATTTTAAAAAATATATTATTTCTTAGTGCAAAATAAAGCTAAAGGTACCACTTCACCTTTTCATATACGGAGTTCACTACATCATTTAATTCTAAACGGGAATAAATCGAGCACAATTCAAAGATAGGTCTAGGACTGCCTGCCAGATCCAATACTAATTGCTCAGATGACAAAAATAATAACTTGTAAGTGAATCACGAGGGGTTTGTGCCACCTGTTGATGCCATAGAAGGAAGCCTGTTTCAGACTGGTTACTCATAAGGAAACACATGCACTGGGCAGCAATAATTTGTGAGAGTGTAACAAGGAACACAAACAATGCATACAACAATCTGGGAAAAGTTATGCTGCTTTTTCTCTGCCAGCTGTCACTGAAATGGTCTTCAGAAGAATATTTTTTATTTATTTAATAGGAATTAAACCCTATTGGTGTGCTTTTAGTAACTACTAGGTTTCTAAAAATGACATTGAAATAGATGGAAGCTGTGTGTGCCTTGTGTATTTGGACACCCCCAGCACATATTCTTTCATTAGCTTTCTGGTCCAAAGCTAGGCCTCAATCCTTTCAGTATCCCAAGGCTGTAATTCAATTATTGAAAGCATCAGTGCCAAATGCAGAGCAGTTCTGGGGATCTATCAGTTGCTCAAATGCTTATATTTCAATTTCTACTTCATTGTTTTTCCAATAATAAAACAACCAACTAATTCAGCATTTCATGAAACCACTGAAATTACATTAAGTTGGGAAAAACATGGCTTGTTGTAATACTACAGAATACTTCTTTGGTTTATATAAGGTATAGCTAATAAACTTAACATGTTAAGTGAAATATTTTTATACCAAAGCAGTGCAACAAAGTACTGCCCAAAAACAGTGAGCTGCATTTATAATGAGCTTTTCTATGCCTTGAAAGAGCCATGTCTGGAGGGTATTTGTACTTAATGAGTCCAGGGACAATGGGTTAAAAGAATACAATTCCCATCCTAGGAAAGAAAAAAAAAAACAACACAGCTGCAATGGATAGTCAAGCATGCTGCTCTTGTACACAGAAGTTAGGGCAACTTCTTTCAGAGTTCTGTTATCAGAACGCATGAACAAAAGGACCCTAATAGTTAACAAAAACAGAGCAAAAAATCTTCTTCCATAATCACAGTATTTCCACTTTTACATCACGAATGCACAAAATGGGATCAGTTTAGATCCTGGAACATTTTTCAGCCTAATACATGATTTCAGACAGATGGGATGGCTTGTTTAGTCCTCTGAGAGAAAACAAGATCCTTAAAAATACATTTTATAAATATTAAAGTCACTCCAACAGGTTGCTCAAACACTCAAGCACTGCAGCTAGCAGACTAACATATTTGCATAGTACTGTCACCCTTGCCTCCCATTCTTAATGTTTGCTTTTACACTTAGGCTGCTAAGTTTTAACAATGCCTGCAGCACTATCAGCTCACTCTGTAGCTCTTAATTTTGTTCTTTCTTGTTCCTCCTCCACTCTGTCATACTTTAACGTAATTGTATAACTAATCTAAAACAAACACACAGAAAAGTGTTCCTCAGAAATATTTCTCAGTGATATTAGCCCAAAGAAACTAGTCTGGAGGACACAAACCTTTTACTTACTCATATTTCAGTGACATTACTCAAGAACTGTTTCTTCACAGCTTCCAGCAGGATATAAACAAACATAATCAATGTATGACAAGGATTAGGCAGAAGGAACATGACAATCTAGAAGGCCAAAACAGAAATTGCAGGGTTTGCAAAAGCCTTGAAAAAAAAAACCCATCTATTTCTTGTTTTCAGGCTGAAAGAAGCACTGGTACAAAATGGTACAGATATGAATTAAAAAATTATTTTGAGTCAAGGTTTATAAATATAGATGCTTTGTTACTTCAAGATTTTCCTTGTATTTCCATAGTGAAATAAACATTCACTTCACCTATGGGCTAGGCAATGAGAAGGAACCTATATGGAAAACATTGACAAGTTTACACACTACAAAGATTGGTGATCCTTACACTGGCTTTCCTAGGACCAAATACAAGTTTTGCACCTCCTGCTGTACTATTGCACCCTGTTTGGATACTACACAGGAAGATAAAAGAAGTGACTTATGTAAAATATATCGAATTGTATTGACTTAAAAGTTTTAAATTTGAAAAATAATGATAACTTGTTTAAATTAGGGCTATATTCTTGTTACTTCTTTGGGGCACCAACTCCTTCAAAACATAATCAGTGATGCCAGCCCTAACTTCATACCAAAGTAACCTCAATTCCAAATAGGAATTGAGCAAATAAAACTGGAAATCCAGAGACAGACAAGTGGACAATAGAACAAAAGCACAATTTTATAAGTTCACAGGATCACAGGATATTAGGGGTTGGAAGGGACTCAAGGAGATAGGTTGGACTGGATGATCTTGGAGGTCTCTTCCAACCTGGTTGATTCTATGATCGAGTCCAACCACCCTGGCAGAGCAGGACCACACAATCTAGCACAGATTACTGAGGAACACATCCAGACAGGCCTTGAAAATCTCCAGAGAAGGAGACTCCACAACCTCTTTGGGGAGCCTGTTCCAGTGCTCTGTGACCCTTACAGTAAAGAAGTTCCCCTTTGTGTTGAGGTGGAACCTCTTGTGCTGCAACTTACACCCATTGCTCCCTGTCCTATCACAGGGAGCAAGGGACAAGAGCCTGCGTCCCCACCTCCTAACCAGCCCTCAGATGTTTATAAACATTTATTAAATCCCCTCTCAGTCTTCTCTTCTCCAGACAAATAAGTCCCAGGTCTCTCAGCCTCTCCTCATAAGGCAAGACTTCCAGTACCCTAATCATCCTCACAGCCCTCTGCTGGACTGTCTCCAGCAGATCCCTATCCCTCTTAAACTGGGGAGCCCAAAACTGAACACAGTATTCAAAATGAGGTCTCACCAGGGCAGAGTAAAGGGGAAGAAGAACCTCCCTTGATCTGCTGGACACACTCTTCTTAATACACCCCAAGATCCTATTAGCCTTCTTAGGCCCATGGGCACACTGCTGTTCCATAGCTAACTTGTTATCCAACAGGACTCTCAGGTCCTTCTCCACCGGGCTGCTCTCCAGCAGATCGCCTCCCAGCCTGCACTGGTGCAGTTTATTATTCTGCACCAGTACATGTTGGGAAGTGATCTGCTGGGGAGTAGTCCTGCGGAGAGGGACCTGAATTGACTATTATGTTTCCTCAGAAAGGCAGAAAAAAATACAGAAGCTCACTTCTAAGGACAGAAAGAAAACCCAACAATATTATGCTGGCCATTGGCAGAACTTAAAGCAGTATTCCAGCTGCACCGTTGTGAGCAGTCTACCTACTCTCTGGAAGCAGTGTTACATATGTTGTCGATAGTCAAAGAACAAGCTGTGACCTCTGTCAGTGTCCTCTACCTGTAGTATTATGCCAGGTGTCAAAAGAGGCAACTGTGCTAAATATCAAACTCCTTGAGGCTTATTTGCTTTAGAGATGGAGGTGGTACAATCACTACTTTCCACTGTCACTAGTCAGTAGAAATCAGCTTCTGTTTGCCCATTAAGGTTATAAACAAGTGAGTTCATACCTAACACCTGTTCAAAAGAATTTGATTTTGTGTAACCCTTTTCTCCACTGGTTGTGAGGGTTGATACTTCTTTATTTGAGGAAAGTCCAAGCAAAAAGCAAAATGAGGTACTTTGCTCAAGACATCTCAATTTTTAACCAGTTCAAGATTATCTATTTCCCTGAAATCATGTGGAGGTGGTCTCTTCTCTCAGGCAACCAGCAACAGAACAAGGGGACATAGTCTCAATGTGTGTCAGGGGAAGTATAGGCTGGATGTTAGGAGGAAGTTCTTCACAGAGAGAGTGATTTGCCATTGGAATGGCCTGCCCAGGGAGGTGGTGGGGTTACCGTCTCTGGAGGTGTTCAAGAAAATACAGGATGAAGCACTTAGTGCCATGGTCTAGTTGACTGGATAGGGCTGGGTGCTAGGTTGGACTGGACCATCTTGGAGGTCTCTTCCAACCTGGTTGATTCTGTGATTCTATGATTCTATAATTCTATGATTCTATGTGTTGCTTAATGTATTCATTTTATAAAACAGCTGATGCATGGATATGAAAATCTCACAGCAATAAGCATTTTTTCTGCATTTGACAAAACAAAACTAACAAAACTCCAAAAGGATCTCTCTCTACAGCAGGCTGAATCACTTATCTGTGAATATCTCTGCTGTGGTCCAGTTCCAAAATTAGCAAATTGGCAGTTATAAGGTAACAGATAAACTGCACTAACATCTATAGGCAAAAGCTCTGTTTACAGGACAGTCTGTTTTGGAACTTCTCAGTAAGTTTCATAAATCCTGCACCAACCCATCCTTGGCTTTACCCATCACCATCAGGTGTGATCTTAAGCACAACTTTATCAAAATAACAGATCACTTTCCTGCATGCTGATTTTACAAAGTTCACTCTCTGAATGTTGTTCCACATGATGTCATCACACTGTAACTCACTTCATTTACAGTATCTGTTTCACTTCTACTCACAAGCTAATATAACTCATTTTTTTTCTTTTTTCTTTCTTTTTTTTTTTAACTGCACACAGGCTGCTAGACACATGTGCACAGCAAATGGAATCTGAACTTAGCTTAACAGCCTCATTTATTCCTGATGGTTTAAATTATTTCATCACAATTAATGACACCCCCTCAGCTTCCTGTGCAGCACTGCCAGATGTTCAGAGACCACAAAGCCACTCTCTTCTTTGACGGCTAGTGACAAGTCGTCCTCTGAAGGACGTTCCCTTAGTGCACAGGCTGGATGACACCTCCATTGCTTAGCACCTCTCCATCTCCCTGAGTAACCACAGTGAGGAAGAATGCAGACATGAGAAACCAGCCAGTGCATTAGTAAGGACAAATTAAGCGAAGCTTTCTGAACCTGAAAGTCTCATCTCCTCCTACTGGACCTTCAAGCCTGATTGTTTCGTTAAAAAGACAATTAACTGTTTGCCTCGACTTCCAAGGAATTAAGTTTTCTGTGCTTTGTTATCTGTGTTTCCTTTCAAAATTAGCCTGCTACTTCTTTAAAGGTGAAAAAAAAAAAGGTATAAAGGACAAATTAAAATCATGGTCACAAGGGCAATAGACTCTTACATTATCTCAGTATCCCATGATCTTCAAAGGCAGAATGCAAGAAACCTCTGAATCTTAGAAAAGTTTCAGTCATGTTCAGCTTGGGGCTCGGGTTTTACTTTGCAACGTGAGCAGAAGCTTTTAATTTATGCACTTCTCACAAGACTCAGACATTTTTCCCTACATGAGGAAACTCAGATGGGGGGAAAAAAAAAAAAAAAAAAAAAAAAAAAAAAAAAAAAAAAAGAAGGAAAAAAAAAAAAAAAGGAAGCTGTAAGCTGTGAGTCTGAAAATTCTGAAAATAAGAATATGCCTCCATCTCTTAAATGGTGGGGGCAGAGAGGGTAGCAGCTATGCAATACAACCCTGGAATAAGAAAACTGCAAGTGTCTTGCATTTTTAAGATTAAAACCCAAGGATCTCTGTTCCTGAAATACCATCCACTATGTTGAGCACATATGGCATACATTCTATTGACTTTTCTTTTTTTTTTTAATTAAAAAAAAAAAAAAATGCTGCACTGTGTGTAGACTGAAGGGCTACTTAGTTTGCCAAAAGCATAGTATTAAAACAGAAAGGCCAGTTGTGTCAGCCCACCCGATAGGAAGGTCAGGAGCTGGAAAGTCTGTATGTCTGTCTTTCTCTCTCTCTCTCTCTCTCTCTTTTTTTTTTTTGTTAAACATACTTGAAGCCAGACTTGGAAAGAAAAAAATATTCCCCATCAATACAAATTCTAGATAGCACTGCCAAAAGAGCTTTGTACATGAGTCTGATTATGTGTGTGGCCACTCCAGAATTACTTCTTTTAAGATAAAAATTAGTTCCTCGTTTAGATTAATAAAAGCTACTTCTGAAGGAAAGTCTCTTCAGAATTTTCCAAAAAATCCAACAGCAAGATTGGAGGAAAAGGAGAGGTAGCACAGCATCTACGACCTGCCACAGGGGATTTTTTTTTGTTATTTTTTTTCCCATTCTTTTTTGAAGTGCTTTGAAAACTTTCACAGCGCAGAGGTCATTACTAACATGCTTTTGCTTACTAATTACAATCGCTTTAGCAGATAATCCGGTAAAATACTATGTTTTGTTTTCAGCATCAAAAGGAGGAGAAATGCATGTAATGTGTCAACAAAGGGAACTCCTGAGCAGCCTCAAACTTGCATTACCTTTTCCACATACATGCATATATATATTTGTGTATTTTCCATATAGAAACATATATGTATGTTTGTGTATAAGATTATGTATAAAATACAAAACAAAAAATAAACCAAACTTACCCAGATCCATACAAATAAAAAGCCCCTACCTACTCTGAAATGCACTGAGATTTATGGAGAGTCACATGGACTTCATTCTGTTGTCTCTGAATGTTTTATTGAGGGGAGTGGAGGAGCTGTATAAACTTTAAACTCTCATGTAGGGATGCATTGCCTGTGTGTCCCTGGC
Organism: Tricholaema leucomelas; assembly: GCA_013400475.1. NCBI lineage: Eukaryota > Metazoa > Chordata > Aves > Piciformes > Lybiidae > Tricholaema lacrymosa > Tricholaema leucomelas. Next base: position 90,436 of record WAAF01018330.1, read on the forward strand.
AGATGTGGAAAGGAGATGAAATGGGCAAGGGAGAATCGAATATCCCATCACTGCAGGTCTGCAAAAGGGAAAGAGCACTGCAAAGATCTCACATCTGGCAATCATTTGTCAATAGCTGGAAAGAGAACGGCAGGAAACTTTCTGGCTCTTATGGAAGATGAAAAGACAAAAAACATGTGTCACACATGCACAGTGCTGGTACAATGACTACTACATTTATCTCCTCCTTTTTTTTTTTTTTTAATTTAATGATCTTCAGATATACTTTACTCTGTGGTCAAAATCATGCAGTCACTTGACTTGTTAAAGCTGCAGTGTACGTACATTTTTCAAATAAACCCCAGGGCTGATGTTAGAAAATCAAAATCATTCAAGCGTAGGCTGCCTGGTACTTTGGGCAGGAATCCTTGTGGTTTAGTCAATAAACAGAATCTACATGAAAGACACTACAGTAACTAGACAGCAGTGCTTCGAACAGTTCTTAACCCTAGACAGACAGGCTGAGCCAGTGGCCAGACACAATGCTACCAAGTCCACAGATATCACTCTACTGCATACAGCATCTTTGTCTAAGCATAAGGTTACTTGTTTTTTCTACAAGAGAAAGTATCTTTACTTACAGATAATTTTTATGGTTCTTTTGTAGTTCTAGGTCTGGTTTGGTTTTGTTTGGGGTTTTCCCCTCCCCTTTTTTCCCAGAGATATTCTATTTACTCTGCTAAAAAAGAAATTTAAAAATCTAAGTATGATTTTCTGAGCAAGTGATACATTTTACTGACTAATTCACAAGTATCACATCATACAATTTTGTCAACACTCCAAGGGAAAGAGTCATTGCAACCTATCAAAAATGAACATGTTTGTATTCTCTGGTACAACTGATGGCCCTTCATGTCTAGCTTTCATTTCATTCTTCTGCTGCTTTTAAGTGCTGCAGCAGGAGCATATCTTGTCCCTTCTGACTTTGCAAGTAAATGCTCCAGGTTGTTTAATCTGGCAAAATCACAGTAGCTTGTCAAATTGTAACAGGAACAATATCTCCCCCAAACAAGTCTGATCATGGTTAACTAAATGCAGACCAGCAAACAGCCACAATTATTCATTATTACAGGAAGAAGCTTATTTAAATTTTATGGAAATTTGCACTTGCACTCCAGTATGCCTGGGAAATAAAAGAGAGAAAGAATTCCACTCACACAGGGAAGGACCTAAAACATCTGAAACATAACAAGATACTACATATAAACTGTGAGTGAAATGTTGCCACAATATTTACATCAAGATACGGCAATGGTGGTATTTACCAACTCCAACTGGCATGTAAAATTGTTTACTTTAATTGCAAGAGTTGTAAATACCATTAAGTCTACTTTAACAGGGAAAAAAACCAAAACAACCCACCAACAAACAACCAGGAAAAAAAAACAAACAAAAAACCAAACCAAACAAACAAAAACCCAAACCAAACAAAAACCCAAGCACACACACAACCCCTCCCCCCAAAAAAAACCAAACAAAGAACCAAAAATACCAAAAAGCCCACAACCCAAAGAAACCTCCAAACAAACACACATACTACGCCCCCCAACAAATCTATCCCTATACAGATCTAGATATGTAGACAGATGGACAGACACATAGATATATACCTGTATGTGTGCACACAAAGACATGTATGTACTTGTTGCACGAACTGCACCCATCTTCTACATTAAGGATAACTATTCTCCTTGATATGCACCACAGTGCATAGTTCAAAGATTCAGGTTCCAAACCGGCAGCAAGGGAGAAAAGAGGGGCAGAGGGGTGGGATTGCTTTACAACAGTCCATAAGCACCAGAATGTCAATACAAATATATCATTAAGTCCCATTCGCACAAACAAGTATAGCAGGGCACCAGGGAAGAAAATACTTCCACAGGTATGGGTGTGGATAGGGAACACACTGCCTATTGTGCAGCAGGGCACAGCGTTTTAATATTCTTGGGGTTTGGGGTTTTTTTGGTTTGGTTTGGTTGTGTTTTTTTAATTTTTTTTTTTGTTCCATGTGTGCAGCTGAAACAATTCTGCTGATTTAGCTTTCATTCAATTACCTCTAACAATGAGCTATATATCAGATGTTGGCTTTACCACACCGTTTATGCTCTGAGGTATCTCACTCTCACTGCAATTGAGAGTATAGGCTTTAGAGTGTAAATTTACATGAGTCATTATTCTTGGTAACATGGGCAGCTTCAGAAACAGGTTTAACTTTGCTCTAATACTTCAAGATCACAAAAGATAACCCCAGGGATGAGTTAGCTCAGAAAATGGTTTCTAAAAACATCCAAAAAAGGGGGGGGCAATTTCAGCTCAGATCATTCCACAGATCCAGTCTTCAGCAGAACCCAAAGAACAGTTTTAACAGTAGCAATGGTAAGGTGAGGTAAATGAGCAAGTGTGCTTAATCATACAGGAGCTAGGATGCAGAAGGGGTGACTGCTATCAAAGAAGGTGAATTCTTAAAAGTTCAGAGCAAAAAGAAATAAAGCACTGGAGACAATACAGCACATTGAAAAGTTCTGCATCAGGAATACACAGATCTACAAATGAAATAAACACTTTCAGCTGCTAGATCCCTCTAACTAGCTGCCCATAACATATAACAGCAAGAGATCAGTAACAGTGACAACAGCCAACATTTATAAAAACCTCTTCATCTTCAAGACATTGTCTAATCACTAACAAACTATTACTCTACCAGATATGCATTGAAAAGACGGCAGGGTTACTCTTTCATAGAATCATAGCATCAACCAAGTTGGAAGAGACCTCCAGCTTCATCCAGTCCAACCTATCACCCAGCCCTAGCATCAGTGTTTGTTGAAAGCCTGCCATTCTGCTTTCACTTCAGGATTATGCCTGTTTTCATATGTGAATAAAATGTAATATATGCACATATAGACATAGGAAGATTTACACTCACTTCTCACTCTGCTCACTGCTCTGCCGTCTAACATTCTAAGAAGTGATAAAGACTAATGAACCCACTGGCCACCATGTCACCATCTCCAAGCCGCACTTCAGGAAAACAAAGAGGGCCTGGATTGCACTCTTTAAGTATGTGTATATACATACACACACATAAATATACACAAACTGATATATACATATAAATTAGTTAAGTATAGACTCATTATGGCCTCCATCAGGTCCATTCATTGCTTGAACCATGGAGGGTTGGTCTCCTCTCCCAGGCAACCAACAACAGAACGTCCAGTATACCCCAAAATTCCTCTCCCTCTGTGGTTTGAATGGGAGAGAAAAAAGGCGTGAAAATACCTGTTTCCCCACCCTGCCCTGCAGACACGAAGGAGGGGAGCAAGAGGCCCTTCCGGCATGAGGGGTACCCCGTGCAGGGCCCGCGCTGGACTCAGCTGGGGATTGGCTGTGGTCTTCGTGCCTAGGAAATGATAACTCGGCTCTTTGTCTAGGAAGGGTATAAATATCGGGGGGACTTCCCGCCTCGGGGTTCCCGCCTTGGGGTGTTCCCATCTTAGAGTTCTCTCCCTCCTTAGAGTTCTCCCCTGCTTGGATAACTTCTGCAGAAGGAGCTCCTGGCCCTCAGAAAGACAAGCTCCGAAGGAAGGACGGCTTCCACCTTAAGCACCTCCTTTATGCAGCTTTATAGCTCTTAACGACCCTCAGAGGTTTCTGAAAGACCCGAAGGGACAAGCATCTGGACCACCCTTCCATTCAGCCAGCCTGACTCACCTGTGAGTAACTTTGGCTCAGCCTTATATTGATAGTGGGGGATGCTATGTTTAATAGCTTAAGCCTTTTCCAACTTCTGACTTCCAACATAGTCAAATCTACCTATGGTATCNAAAGACTGGATGAGGCATTTGGTGTCATGGCCTAGTTGATTGCATAGGGCTGGGTGCTAGGTTGGACTGGATGATCTTGGAGGTCTCTTCCAACCTGGTTGATTCTATGATTCTACAAAATCAAATAGTCTTCAGTTATGTAAACATATGACCATTACCTGTTCTAGAGGAGCTGGGCCGGGGTGGGGGGGGGGGGTTGTTGGGGTTTTGGTTTTGCTTGTTTGCTTGTGTAGCCAAAAGATGGTCACTAACTACACTGTGTCAAATTAACGTGTCCGCTTGAGCTAGACTTCCAGCTCAGACATAAAAATAATTCGGAACAGAGAAACTTAGAAGTGGAAGTTCTGAGTGGAGAAGTGAACATTGTAGAGATAGGCCATAAAATGGCAACAATGGATAAGTTAATATAATTTCATTGGATCATCAAGAGCTCTATGTCTGGAAGCACAGCTTGTACCTTCCCCTTGTGCTTCTGCTGCACCCTCTGCTATTCTCCCCTACTGCTGTTATGGCTGCTGCTGCTTTTGCTGCTCTGCCATCTCTTGACCCCTTCCCCATCTTCCTTAAGGTTATTATATTTCTGTAGTACTTTATTCTCCTTACACTGTTGTATTTAAACTATAAGAAATACAATTTCTTTTTTTCCTGACTTTCCAAAAATCCGTGCTGTAGTGCGTGATCCACTCTAACCCAGGACAATTAATATTCCTTAACTATAGACCATTTTGTTCATAGTCTTTTTTTTTCCTCTTAAATGCTTCAGCTTTGTAAGTACATTTCCTATTAATGTAGCATGAAACTTCTCATATAAGGGATTTCTCACCTGTTGCCTGGATCATGTCACTCTGCTCTTTGATGTGGAAGGCAAAGGAAGCTAATTCAAGTCCAGACTTCATCTGAATCACCAAGGCTCTGAACAGCTCTGCTTCTGGCTACATTTCTGTTCCCCATCATATTCCTTTCATTTAGCTCATTGAAACCCCATAGCCTTTCTCCTCCCTTGTATTTTTAGCCAGCCCTTTCCTTTAGACTTTCTTCCATGTCCTTTCTCACAACTGAGCAGTTGCTCCTGTTGCATTCCTTTTGTTTTTTAAAACAACTAATTTCTCCTGTGAAGCATAAAAACTTCAAGCCACCAATGGAAAGTTATCTCTGTCCTACCATTAAATGTCAGTCACAGTGCTCAGGGACAATTATCCTAGGGCCACTATGCTTCACGACTAGATCACTCTGAACATCTGTTTAGGTTAGCAGTGTGTACAGGAGGGGCCCATTCAACATTGCTTGTTCATACAGTGCTAGGTGTACTAGTACCCTTAAATACACCTTCAATACCATCATTAAGAGTTTAAAACCTTTTCCTACAAATAAATCTTTCTGTCACTGTCTGCTAATATACCTAAATGCTCTTTTTTTCTGGCAATAATTTAAATAATTTCAAATACAAAGGATGCTTTTGCACAACAATAATTACATGGAGGCATCCTCAAAAGCTGGTGATATTTAGAATATTCAGGAGACTTTAAAACAAGGAATAGTAATCTACCCTTACCAGCAGGATTTAGCTGAAGTCGTGAGAGTAATGGTCTGAAAAATTTTTTAGTCCTCCTTGGAAAAAGAAAGTTGAAATACCATAGGCAGATTGGGAATTCATTACTCTGGCAAACAAACTAGGAACAGACTTACTTTTGTTGAGACATTAAGACTGAAAAAGGTAAAATGAATGAATCCTGAAGATAAGAAACCCTTTTTTGCCTCACTGCCACTCTTTATCAGGTATTGAAAGGGCAAGGCACCTATCACATCCAAAGAACCTAAATGTCTTGAAGACAAATATCAAAAGAGAATTTACGCTGTGAGACTGAAGGGAGAATTTCTTCAGGCAACTTCCTTCTGCACTCCTATGCTGAGAAATTTCTTTTGAGTTTGCAGACCTACAAAAATGAGTGTCTTTATGAAGGCACCTGAAGAAGGGATGTCTCAACCAGATTAGGTTTGCTATGGCAAAGATGAAGATACTAAGACTACTGAGAGATGGCAAAGGAGAATGGACATAAAGGCATTCCAGAGCTATCATGGTGAAATGAAAGCAGAAATGCAATTTGATAAGAAGGCTAAAACATAGTGCCAGGTCCTATCTGAATGTTTATGCTTTCCCCATGCAAACCATTTGCTTAGACTGAACTTGTCACCTCAGATGGACGAAAAAGCACTGGAGATCTGATACATAGTTGCAATATTTCAGCATTACAAGTCAGCTTCCTTTATGATGGACTTCTACATGGCTTAAAATGTGAGTGTTCAAACACTTGGCCTCTCCAGATTTATTGTGTTTCAAAGCTCTCATTTAAATGAATAGGGAATCCATGCTTCACATCAAAGCAATTTTATTTTGGGCAGTGTAGCAATTTAAATCCAAGAATGCACCCACAGAATGGAGAACCACAGTGTTTGAAACATTATGCAGTACCTCGCCACCAAGTGCAACACAGCAATCAAAGCTCACCTCTTTAACCCAGCACAAGTATTCACTTCCCAGAAAACTACTGAAGAGGCAAAAATCTGTGTTTGAAATTAAGCATTCATAGAATTAAGAATTTCCTCACAGAATATAAAAAACCCCACAGATATTTTCCAAGAATTCAGAAACAGACCTAGTACATCAACTATTGAGTGTAAAAGCTAGGAGGGTTTTTTATAAGGTTGCTATTCTTCTTACCTAATCAATTTCCACAACCTCTGAGTCACAAGCTATGCTCTCCTCATAACACAAACATTGCAATTTTGGTATTACCACTATCTACTGCACTTTGGCACCTGATGGTCACTTCAGTTTGTGATATAACACAGGTTTATTCCTGTGTCTAAAAGCTCAGATTAGTTTCTGCAATGAGCAGGTTTACAACCACTGACTAGTTCAGTGCACCCTGAATTGGAAGGGACCAAAACACCGCAGTCAATGATAGTCACTATCTTCAGAAAGCAGAGTAATATCGTCTCATTTGTCTGAGTTTTCATTTTAGACTTGTATCTAATTCAAAATAACTCATAGATTTTTCAGATTTTTTTCACGGAGGCACAAAGAGTTACCAAAGTACCTTCACACCTGAATTTCCAGTGGATCTGAATACAAAGCAGTGATTCATTTTGACAATGTAGCACTTTATAGCTACCATGCTTTTAGGTCTCAATTCTCTTATTGGTCTTTTTTCTTTCCACTTGCACTGTTCCATGTACGTAGGACTTTCTCTATTTCCCTTTTACAAGCCCTTAAGTTGTCTTTCCCCAGCTTTCACCTTTTACTTTCCTGTTCAGTGTGGCCACCTCAACCCTAGTGGCTTAATTTTCCATTGTTGCATCTTTCTGTTCTTCCTTAAACAAAGTACCCTGCATAAACTGGATCATATCTCTCTGTATTTATATTCCTGCTTTTCTTTCTCTTCTGCCCCAAGGATTCACAAGGTGCTTAAGATCATGGATGATATCCTGAGAAGCAAAATGCTGTGTGGACCACTTGCCCCCCCATTTAGGGTCATGAGGAACACCTCCTCTTCCAGCTGCTGTTACTTAACATACTACAGTGACTGTATACATAGAAGAGTACAAGAAGGAAAATGTTCATGCATGTCAGCAGCAAAAAGCAAAGAAAGCCAGCACCATGTGACTCACCATAAGCCAACAGCAATTGTGCCACACACCATCAAAACTAAATGACTCTGTGGGCTATTCTTTATCTCACTGCCCCATCTTGCTTTTTCTCATCATTATCATCATAGTAATTGTGCAAAACAACACACAGAGCAATATAGCACAAAATAATTTCTGGATCAGTTCTGCACCTTAGCTCTCCACACTCCCTAAACTCTTTCCACTCCTAATAATTACATGTAGTGATATATTAGTAAGTTCAGACTAGACTTGAATTCTCAAAAATGGCCCCTGATATCTGCAAAACTCCAGAGTTACATAATGTTTTGCATCAGTGTTAGATATATTGAAAGTTTTTTACTGATTTTAAATTATATTAAAAATAACAACATAGTAAGTATCAGTTGTTAAGCACTAGGAAAGGAAATAGGGTGGAGACAGTACTCTGAATGTTAGCAAATGAATACCTGTACAGAGGCTTTCAGAGAAGATCACACACACATTTAAAAAAAAAAAAAAAAGAGGAAGTTAATCTTCCAGGAATTAAGAACTGTTCTCAAATAAGTTTAATACAGAAATCTACACTATAATCTGTTTTATCACCTATAATCCCAAGTGGTAAAGCTATTAAAACCAGTTTGAGAACAAGTATAATTATCCAAGCATTTACTGTCTTTCACCTCACAAATTCTTGATTTTATCCAGGTTCGTGAAGCTTGTTTGACTGATAGGAGAACAGATGGAATTAAACCCTCTTACTACTCCTGTTACTACTTTTCTTTACACTAAAATGTCTTTTTTATTTCTTTGTTTATTTTTATTCATGTGCTATGGTGTAGATGGCAGGCCTTGTATGAGGATTTGAACACCTTGCATGTATGCCATGCATACTGACAGTTTGAGACTGTTTGATACTGTACTGACTGACACTAAAAAAATTTCTAACTATGTTCAAACTTTCATGATTGGATGACATTTGTCTGATATAAAGCTAAATTTACTTCTGTCAAAAATGCAGAAATTACTAAAATTGGTCTTTTAAGTGTCCCTTTCCAATCCCCAGGGCATAGCAGTGCTGAAAGCACAGCTACTGCACAGAATCTCTCTCAGAGGAATAACAACTCTGTGTGAAGGAGCTGTTTACAACTTGCTTTGTGCATCATCAGCAGAAACAAAAGATAGAACAACCAGTATATTGGCTTTTCTTCATCCATCCCTCCTGACCTCCACCTTTTGCACCAACCCAGGAAATGAGTGGAGGGGAGACCAAGGTGCATGGTCTTTTATGTCAATAGGGAGTTTTGAGATAATAGGTATTCTGAGCTACAGGAAAATTATCTGTCCAGCCCTTCACTCCAGTTCTCTCACGCACAAGTACACACTGCCTTTCCACGTGAAGTCTGTCCAGGGGCAATAAGGACCTGACTATGGAATAAATTAGAGTGATGCTCTTCTGACTATTAGTTGAAAAGATAGGCCAAAGGGAGAAAAGCAGTGAGAAGAGGTAAAAGTGAAAGACACCGAAATGCTGGTGCAGCTAATGGAAAACACCCAGAGCCAGATGCCTCTTCTAAATAAAAATGAGACTCATGAGTGCCTTTTGAGGCCAGTGCCAGTGACCTTCAAGGAAAAGTTAAGAGTAATGGCATCTAAAGAGGTCATAGGGAAAAACTGCAACAGCCAGAGTACTGGTCAGAATAAACGCCACCACTGTGGGAATATCACTGTCACTGTGGACATTTTTCTGCTGTTCCAAAGGGTTTTGAGAGCTGCCAGAAAGCACCTCTGAGACTCCTAGGCCAGCACCAGCATGTTCTGCAGGCCCACAGATGGTGCCAGGAGTCTTAATACCAAGACTAAACAGAAAGTTCAAGAAAAAAGGGGGAGGATAGTCTTCATTCAATTCCTGTCTCTAGTTCATAGAGAGAGTTTCTGTCCTTTTCCTCCGACAATTTTTATTCTTTATCTAGAAAACAATATACTACAGGCTAATGATTTTGGGTTATTTTCCTGCATTAGAATCTTCTGCTGTGGCCCCCTGGCACCAGCAGAACCCTTGTCATGACAGACAGGCATGATTTCAGAACCCTAAAGTGAAGGCAAGGATGAATCAGCATATGGTCCCCACACTAATGTAACTGGCACAAAAAACGTTCAAGAAGAGGACTTCTGAAGGAGAAGGCAAACATTGCAGTACTACATTAATTCTATTACAGCCAGAGAAGGCACCTGTACAGATCAAGAAACTCAGGTACAACTACATGTGGAGTTTAAGGCAGAAATACCATTTCAGTCAGTAGTGTAAAGACATTCTACATATCCATAGACAAAATACCAAGGAGTAAGTTTATATACAGTAGAGAGTGTTTTTATCACTAACAGAAAATCGCAACAGAACATGCAGCCTGAAAGGGAAGAAAAATCCCCAGAATCAAAGCATAGAAACAAAAAATTAATCTCTCACCTCAAAGATACTGTTGGAATAAATGCATTGTACAAGGCTATACTTAGAGCTGTTTCCTCTCATGTAAAATGTCACAAATGTGTTTTCCAAACAACAATTTAAAGCACATTTTCGAGGCAAATTCAGTAAGTAATTGCCTGTCCTCCTTCCTACTGCAGTTTTCTAAGAAAAGCGCAGTGTATCATTAAAATACTAATATTAAATTAACAAGTTATTTAGGACACAGCATGATAATATAGTCCTTGGAGCACAATCAATGAATCAAAGTGGTTTTCTTTGTAGGTGAGGCATGAATTTGGTTGTGGAGAATGGAGGAGGAAAAGAAAGTAACCATCATTTGCTTCCTGAGAAATAAGAATATTTCCAATACACACTTCTATTACTGACTATAGTCATGAATTAAAAAAAATTTCCTTCTCTGCTATATGAATGAATTTTTCTAGGCCTCAGAAGATAAGTATTTCACTCTTGCTTTGCAATTGGTTTATGTCTAAAGTCTTCACCATACTTGTGGTCAGAGATGAACATGACTTCCAGCAAAGGATGAAGAGATGATATACCATTGGAAGGATCAGAAATGCAGTAAAATCACCAACAAACAGCACATTTAGCAGGCATCATGCTTTTTTGGAGGGTGATGAAGAGTCTTCCTATGAGATCTATGATTGGAATTGTCTTTGCTTCCTATTTTTCTGTCATCTGTCATTCTGAGGTTTACACAACCCTTTAAAGTTCACCAGATGCTTCTGAAAAGAAGTACTGGAACTGAGACTAGTAATGTACACTTGTGATACAATAATGTGGTGGTTCCTTTGTCTGTATCAATCACCTGAGTCCACCTCAGTCAGTGGCAGTAAAGAGGAAGGCTAGCTAAATAAATAAACCAAATTTTAGTAACCTAAGTCTTTTAACATATTATTTAGTCCCTTAAAGGGACTAAAGGCTAGACATGTAAAATGGTATGCATCACCCTGTGAATGAGCACAACCACTAGCATGCTACATTATGTTTATCCCTACTCATCCCACCATAAATAACAGTAACCATGTGGCAGTGCTTAGGCAGCATTTTTACTGTGAAAAATCATCTCACAGGCCAAGTTCAAAATAAAAAAAAAAAAAGACTGGCTTCTTTCCTAACATTCATAGAATCATATAATCAGCCAGGTTGGAAGAGAACTCCAAGATGGTCCAGTCCAACCTATCACCCAGCCCTGTCCAATCAACTAGACCATGGCACTAAGTGCCTCATCCAGTCTTTTCTTGAACACCTCCAGGGACAGTGACTCCACCACCTCCCTGGGCAGCCCATTCCAATGGCAAATCACTCTCTCTGTGAAGAACTTCCTCCTAACATCCAGCCTACACCTCCCTCGGCACAATGTGAGACTGTGTCCCCTTGTTCTGTTGCTGGTTGCCTGGGAGAAGAGACTGACCCCCACCTGGCTACAGCCTCTTTTCAGGTAGTTGTTTTATCACCCTTTTTCAATTTCCAAGGAAGAAGCAAACTGTTCTTTGCTTATCCCTCTTTGTTAAAGATAAAAGTTTCTGTTAAAGTCAGCTCCTTGAAGAAACTTGCTTATTTGTGTTAAATGTATTTTTATAGGCTCATTAATGAAACAAGGCTCTGGGGGTGGATGGAGGGGGCATGTGCAGGTGAAAAAATAGGGCCTGGAAGTGGCCTCAATACTTTGTCACCTGTAATGCTAAGGAAGTTCAGGCTTAGTCTGCATCACTTCATTTCATATCTGAGTCTAACAAGGCAAAGCAGCACTCTGCTGAAAGGATACTGCCTAAATGGAAGAGTATCACTAGTTCTGAAAAAGCTTACTTAGGCTGAGGTGGAGTTCTTACCTAAAGATACAAAAAACCAGCTAGAAACAGTCCAAAAATCATTAAACTTAATAGTTTACTAGCAAAGACTCTACCTTCAAAAGCAATTTTGGAAACAATTCTATAAAACAAGAAAAGAAAATTTTCTGAAACTGCTAAAGGAATTTTGTCTTCACACGACCAAAAATCGCTGATCCTTGAGAAGAGGTTGTTTTGGTTGGTGTTTTTTGGGTTTTGAGGTTGGTTGGGTTGGGTTTTGGGGGGGGATTTGTTAGGGGTTCTTTTGTTTGTTTGTTTTTCTGAGAGAATACAGAACAAAATGAGTGAAAAGAAATTAAAGCCTGTGTGCTTTCTCCAGGCTGCATTTTTTTCTGAACGTTGCTAGTGCCTGATTTTGCCACTAACGTGGGCCCAGTCATATGGTAAGTTCTTCCAAGTAATTAAGCTAACAAACTAGCAACATTGCTACAACAAAGTCAACATGAAATGACAAGTCATTTCTTTACCTTTCTACCCAAGTTTTTCTGCACATAAATGCACACATTGTTTCTTTTGTTCCTCATTTTGCAGGTCTTTCCTAATGCAGACTCCATATACAAGTGCATAAATAAGCAAAGTACAACACTCTAAGCACATGAAACATCATTCCATGCTTAAATGCTTTGCTTACTCATCACCCAAATATCCACATATTTCTTTTATTTCTTTTTTAATTTGTCCTTGAAAGAACTTGTTAACAAAAATTATTTGCATAACAAGATTCAAAGGTATGGGTGTTTTTTTTTTGAGGTGCCTGCAAAATAAAATGTTGCCGTTCTTTAAACATCTAAAACAGCTAGGAAGATTTTGAACAAGGTGTAAAAGAACACACTGAAAACTCACAAAATAAATCCCATGTCTTTAGTGGGAGTAAGCATGAAAAAAATAACATGTAATGAGAAGTCACTAATATGTTATTTTTACTGTTTTGCTCAGAGTAGCTCTAACTGCCATGTGAGAATATAGTATATAAAGACTTCGGGTCCTAGTAAAGAACTGTACAACTAGCAAAATTTGGTTTTTTCAAGATTTTTTTCCTTTCAACTAACTTTTCTCTATTTGGTATGGACAAGTTCAACCTGAATTGATATCTCAAGACCTGTCAAGAAAGTACTTTCAAAACAACAATTTAAGGTTTCTTATTATCGCAAATAAAGTATATTTGTAGACAAAATAAATAGAAATCACTGCCTTTCAAGACATGCCTCTATTAGGAAAGTAGCATCAAAATCCACAAATCCATCAAAAATGGATCCAGTTGTAACAGTCCAAACCCCAAGTGTAGACATATTTCAAACAAGTTCTACCTGCCATCTGTTTGCATATATCTAGTTTCGGGTCCAGACACGCTATTGACTTATTATGGTTTACAAAACTGTTGTGTGTGCATTTATCTCCCATTTTAAACCTGAGATAAAATACGGATTAATAAAGTTCTGTGAAAAAAGGTTTTTGCTCACTCATTTTTTTGCCCCGTATTTGTTGTGGTTAAGTGGATGGAGCTGATTACCATGCATTAGCAGATTTATGAAATCAGACTATATTCTGAGACATCACTCAGTGAATTACCGGTTTAGCCCAATATAATTATAGCAAAGTTTAACTGTTTAAACAAGTCCAAATTAGAGTTTATAGCAGCATAAATAGAAGAGTATATACATGTGTGTGTATATATATGTTTCTATAGATATTTAGAGAGATATATGTATATATATATATGTTTGTGTACGTGTATGTATGCACCTCAAAAAAACCCATTAATTTCTTATGTTGAAGATTCAGCTACTGGAAGAACCAGAATAAAATACAGTGTTAGTTTCTAGTTTGTATTTGCAAATCAAAATAAAAAAGCCTTAAATCAGTGTATTCCAAAGTATCAAATACACCAAAAATTCATGTTAAATACACTATCTTTAATCTCTTCATCTTTTCACTAGCCTGTTTTGTGGAATCCAAAACATTCTTAGCAATTAATGCTTATCAGTGTCTAAAATTCTCAACTGTTGTATTGTGCACCTTATTCTTTTTTCAGCATAGCTGTGAAACCAGAATGGTTCTCTACGATTTTGTGCCACAAGAAAAGTGACTGAAAAATATATGAAATGCTAGTTCTGATGTGAGTGGAAAAGTCAGCGCTAGTTCTACTTCAAATTACTATGTATACAAGTTAATTTCATCTTCTGCTTTTAAGATAATTAAAGAACTTTGATTTGACACCAGACCTGTAAAATAAGACCTCTATCAAATTACCACTCTTTAAAATGATACTTAAAATCTATTAGCAGGGTATTTCCAAAGTCTTCCTCATCCCAGGTTTTAGGAAGTAGTTATAATTTACCGCAACTGATCTGGGAAATTATTTTTAACCATTACAAATAGTAGCATAAATGAATATTTGTATATATCATACGAACATATATATCACCATCCACTTATCTTTGTTAACTATTTAAAAAAAAATATTTGCAGGTCATCATAAGTAAACTCTTCAACATAGTTCAGAAGATAATCAAATACGTACTGAAAGTGCATATTGTTTAGAATTTATGAAAGCGGTTAATGAGAGTTTCTGAAATTTTAAGTGATGATTCAATTTATAAATCATTCTTTTCCTTTATGGCTGACTACTTATTGAGTTTATGGCCCTCCATAAGCCTTGTCAATTTAACTGTTTAAAAACACTACACCAAACCATCATAAATGGCAGCTAATCAGATTAACACCTTATTTAACTGACAAAATTGTCTTGTTTCATGCAAGCAAAAGAAATAAAGCAAGCAGGCAAATGTGGTGTCCTAACAGTTCCTATGCAACAGATAACACAGCATATAGTTTATTATATGTTGTTTGGGGATTTCTTTTATTTCCTAGCATTATATTCTTTAAAGGAAAAATGTCATGTATAACTTGATTTCCTAGCAGCTATGTGGACAAATGAGAAATTACAGTGTGTGCATCTGCTCTATAATGCAAAATAAATATTTCAAACACATCAAGTCTTTCTCTTTGCTGCTAAGGTATATTACACTATTTTTTTAACTGCAGGATTCAGAAACAGCAAACTGTACATATCAGTAAAAAAGTACAGATGTATACAAACTCACAGATGCACTGACAGGCTATGTACATGCATACGTAAGATGGAAAAAGATCCTGTTTACTTATATAATTTTGTCTTAAATGCAGTAGGCTTATTTTCTCTACTTTCTGTCCTAACCTGACCATGTTAAGCACCGTTAATTTTTATGAACTCTTGCAGGTATAAATCTTTGCATGTAACGTTTGATGCCACTGACACTCTATCATTTGTAAATCAAATACATAATACATGGCCTGATGAACTCTTACAAGAAACCCAACTGCCTAGCACAGAAAATGCTAACAACATGAACAACGAGAAACCTTTGAAGTTATGTGATTATTGCAAAAGACTGGTTACAGGGCACAAAAGTTTCTCTGTGATCGTTTGTCACTTGCAAAACCCAAACCCTGTCACATCGCTCTTTAATGCCACTCTGTAAATGAAAATATTTGTGCTTATCCATGCAGCGTTTCTGCACCCAGACCTAAGGTTTTGATAAAGACGTAACACAAACTTCAGAGGATTTTGTCCCACAAAGGACCAAATCAGTCTTTGTTTGCATCCTTTCTGCTTCTTTTGCTTCAATAACTTTACAAGAGCACATTCATGAAACGTCAAGAGTTGGTCCATGCATGTACACATGTGAACAGCACACAAATTCCATGACAAACTTGTCCAAACACAAGTCCCTTCCTTTTTGTTAAAACAGTCTCACTTTTAGAGATCCAGACTAGCCAAAAATGTCACTTTTGTCCCAATTAGACTCCCATATATATATATATATCCATGAAGATTATTTTTACACTAATCACCATGCACATGTAATACATAACTTTATAGTGCAAACAGCTCAGAATTGAAGACTTCACAGTAACTTCTTAAAAAAAAAGGGCACTAAAAATCATGTATGACACATGACTGAAATAGCCTGAAACCATATAAAAACACAAAGACACTTAAAAAAGATCTAGTATGACTCAAACCAAAGTTTCTTTCCAAGGACTGTATCTGACAGCTATTGTTCCAATCTCCCTATTCTTGCTCTGCTAACAATTCTGTTTAAACTTCTCTAAAAGTCATTACTTACAACTAACACAAAACGTGTATACCACTTTACTGCCTTCGAGAAATAAAACCTTGCAAACTCGTAGCATTGTCACGTTTCATTATTCTGTCTTTTTGCAGCCAAACATTAAATCCTCCTGAGTCACACCGACCATTAATACAAAGAATTGTTTAAAGAAAATGTAAAAAAGGAATGAGGGAGTAGCAGTGGTAACATGTAGTACCATGAGCTGCTTTGGCCTCCCAGTCAGTGGTGTACAGTTAACAGATCATTCCTGGCCTTAAGCAGACAGGGGCAAAAAACATCCCCTCCCTCTCAGAGTTCTGGGCTGAGGCGGCAAAGCGGGAGGGGGGCCAGGGGAGAGGTCTGGCAGTTTACAGGAGAGAGGCTACTCGGCTTCCTCACAGTGCATTCCCTCCCCTCTATCTCCAAACCTCTTTGTGTGTGTCTTGTCATATTTTCTTCAGCTGCTAATTGTCTGGACTGTGAGATTTTAAACAGCCACAGCTTAGGAAAAGTGAAACCTGTCTAAGTGACTATCGCGGCCCGTCAGTTTCGCGCCGCTGGGTAAAATTTTCCAGGGAAAGTGCTCTTCTGATAGTTCTCTAGTCTCTAAGTCACCCTCCCTCCCCCTTTCCCCACCGCACACTCTCCCCTTGAGGCCTGAATGCACTTGTGGCAATAAAACATTCATGCGACTTGGAATTTTAACACAATGCCATTTCCCTAGTTTAACCTGAAAGGAATGCACTAGTCACAACAGACTACATCATCCTGCCATTAAACCCTGCCAAGGAACCACTTTTTTGGCTGTGCTGGGCCAGCTCTGACGGGAAAGGAGTACACAGACCCACACACAGAGCACAGAGGGGCCACCTCTGCTTCCTCAGCCTTACCCAGCAACACCCTGCTCTCAACCATGACCCCTGGCCTATTTCAGCACTGTGACAGACCTACGATGCATGTGTCACTTCAAGACTTCTGTGGAGTCACAACACTGAGCAGGCAACTCCAGCATTTCACTGACTTGCTGCTCTGTCTCAACAGGCACTTGACCATCTGCCAGAAGGTGGCTGAGGTTTTTCCTTCTCATTTTTTGGGGGGGGGTTTATTGTTTGCTTGTTGGTTTGGGGTGTTTTTCAATTTCCCATCACTTTTCTTACAATTCAAAGGCTCTTCCTCTACATACATACCCTCCTCACACCCAAAACAAAAAAACAAACCAAACAAAAAAAGCCCAACCAAACAACAACCAAAAAAAAACAAACCAAACCCTAAGGCCAAACCCCCCCAAAACAACAAACGAACAAAATGCCAACCCAAATCTTTCCAATTGCCCGTGGTAATTAGGTTATGATTACTGACAGAACAGTTTGCTTAGGGGACTAGTTACCAAAGCTACCAGCACTTTGGTATTTTAGTGGCATTTTATGTTTTCGGTAATTAAAAAAAGAAGAAAATGCAGAATTATTTCCTCGATGATTTACAAAGAATGCTGGTGGGAAAAGGGAAACATTAAGTGTCTCATTTGCTCTCTATTAACCCTTTTGTGTAATGACAGGACTGCTGCAAATACAAATCAGAAATGTAGTACAATAGAATGCTGTACAAGAACTCTCTACCTGTCATCTTGACTTCTCTAACTATAAGCACAGATTTCTATGACCTGAATTTACTTATGTTGTCTTGCTCTGAGTGATGGGCAGCATGGACAACTTCACCAAAAAGAATCGCTCCTTGCCCTCCTTCACTACTCGCTCTAATTCTTCTGACACTGAATTACCTTTGATTTAAGTGGATAGAGTACACTGAACAGGCAGGCAAGGAAACATCTTAAAAAAAAATGGAAAGAAATCCTCAGCTATTTTGGCACTTGCATTAAAAAGGGAACTGAATCCTTGCGTCCTTGTTCTGTCCCTTATGCAGGTCGTTACAGACGTCTGTAAACCAAATTAGGAGATAAAAGCATTGCCAGTTCTGCAGAACACAACATTCATTGTAACTCATGTGAGTTGACTAACACTCCCTCGTGACTGGTTATGATGTTATCATAATTATTGACATGCCATTGTGGTTCCACAGATGCTTTACAGAAAGACCCAGGATGATAGGTCCCTTTTGCCCAAATAGTTTAGGAAGGGAATGAGGCATTACCATGTGAGCGACCAACATAGGGTGCAAACAGAAGAGGAAGAGAGAAAAGAAGTTTCCACATCTGAAAGCACAGGAGATATGTTCTAGTTAGATAGCATCTTGTTACTTTATAACATCTGGAACTGCATCTCCACATGTAATCACCAAAAAGTCAGAGTTTCAAGATAAGCACAGGTTAGAAAGGTATTTTTATCGATACTCATAAAGATCCAAGTGCTGTAATTTAAAGTGCCTAGCAGACTAAAGATCTATATATGGAGAGCCTTGTGTCATTGGCATTTCTGTGATTTTTCCTTTGAGAAGCATGTTTCCAGAATATCAAAAGAAACAGTACCTCCTCTGGACTAGCGTGTGGGGTTTTTTTAGGAAATTCAAGCTGGTTTCTCAGTTTTCTAGAAAATCTGAAATTTTACAAATGCCAAAGCAACCACAGTGAACAGTGGTTAGTATTGCATACTTCAGAGAAAGTTTGAGAAATATGGGCTAGGCTGTCCATGGAACAGACTTTATACAATCTCCACCCTGTTATGGATTAGTTTATGGCAAGATGTGAAGATGTAGATAATTCAGGGGGAAATTTGCAGTTTTGAAAAAAGATGTTTAGGCATTCGCATAATTTCCTTCTGGTTAGAGTAAATAATCTTGACTTTTCATTTGAATTAAAAGTAGTGCTTGTATCAGGTGATAAGGGGGAGGGGGAGGGAAAGTTCTTCCTTAAACATACAAAGTATTTTCCAGTATGCATGGCAGTACAGTCAAGTCAGCTTTATGTTTACCATGAATATGTAATACAGTGGGGTAAATGTTTAGCATGAAGAATAGCATTTGGAGCAAAGACAAAAGTTAAGCAGGCATCTATGCAATCAAAGCTGCTCCACTGCTAAAGGCCAATAATACTTCAACTTTAGTCTATGGATGATGATACACTGACTGAGAACACAAACCTCCCAGAAACTGCTTTTCTGTTCTGAAAAATCTGACCTTGTGTTAATAGAAACCCACAGCTGCTCCTTTAACTGTATACTGTTGCATTAAAAAAAAAAATCAGCATCTAAACAAACCAAATCCATTAACTGTAAAAGAACCACCATCTTTCTAAAGAGCCTACTTTTAATTCTACCTTGACTACGAGTGAATGTATTCACCATTTACACAAGGCTTAGTTTGAAAACCTATGTCTTTTGCAAGACACATAAAGCTTTCTAGGGCTCAGTATGACCTCCCTGTGCTTAGAATTACTTCTTTTCATTTCACAAGGTTTCTTGTCCTTCAGTCCTTCCGATAAGGAGCAACCAGTAATTTCTACTAAATTCTGCTTTATGCAATTCTGTTGAGTTTTTCCTTAATGGTCTTCCATCTAAATAAAATCCTCCAAACTGCCTTCTGTCAAAATAATCAGTTCATCATAGCACAGACATGTCAGAGAGAAGGCATGCCTTACTATGTCATATGCATTAGAAAACAAACAAACAAACAAAAAAACCCAGGGAAAGTGTGATGTAGCAGTTCATATTTAACTCTGCTTTCTACAGCTCTGTTGCATTATATCCATTAAAATAAAACAAAACAAAAACATCAAAAAAAAACCACCACCAACAAAACCAAAAAACAAACCCAAGGAAAACAAATAATGCTTTGAACATACTTTGTAGTAAAATTTATTTGAAAGGTGGCAGAGTTTAGCTTCCTCTTGTGACAACTGTCTTTGATGCTTGAGTTGAAATATATACCCATATAATCTAAAGTAACAGTACAGAACCTTTTTGGGTTTGTTTTCTAGATGTCTAAATATCTTAGCATGGTGATATGGGAATCTTTACAAAGCAAATAGATACAGACTGCTCTCTAGGATGTATGATGTGCTTCTCTTAATTCAGGCAGCCTAGATATAAATATCAAGGAGTGTGTAGGTTATGCTGCCTCTTGATCCCTGAATTGAGAGGTGTTTCAGGTCTGTAAGGTTTAAGAATATAATTTTGTTCTGACTAAAGGTGTGACAATGGTCTGTTTGGGTCAGTATACTAAAGTACTTTGGTACAAGCAGGACTATCATCACTGCAGCACAAAATCGGAAACATACACACAGCACAACCTGATGGGTGTCTGGGTCACAAGTGAGAACATCTATCAGTAGTGATATGTCTTTGAGTTCCAGTCATGTCCTCTTGCCTTCCCTTCATATGGCTGCTCTCATAGACTGACTTTTGTACCAATTATATGTTATTCTGAAATGGAGTGGCCTGTTTTCCTTTGACCTTCTAGATATCATAAGTAATATAAGCAAGCACCAAGAGGCCACTGGGCTGACAAGACAAAATTAAATGCTTGCAAAGATACTAAATGAGGCACCATATCTGTTCTCTTTCTCAGGTTTTCAGAATCCTCAGGAAGCTAAAATTAACATGATGCAAGATAGTAAGAAAAGTGGCATCTGGTTCTTTGCTGTTCTGCCTATTTCTTGGCACTGAAAAAGTGTCCATCAGGGAAAGATCTCCACTCAGGTTCATCTCTATAGAAAAACAATCAATGTTATCCATTGTGTACACATCTCCCTCATCACACCAGGCATCTTACCACTTCTTAAATGTATCACTGAAGGCTTGGTTCAAGCTGTTTCAAATAATTTTCAGTTCTGAACACTTTCAACAAGAAAGAAAACATTGTGATCCTGACACATTCTTTAAGCTTGGGTAATTAACAGTGGCCTTGCAGGCAATAAACTATATTTTCCATAAGCTAATAGGTCAATCCTTGGATGACAGAATGGGTGAAAGTAGCAAGCAAGTTCTAAATGTCTAGAACTAATTTCTGTGCTCCATTAACCTTTAATCTGCTGACAGGGTAGAACGGAGATAGCAGAACATTTAAAAATCAGCCCTGTCAATCAGAATTCTATGCATACAGAACATGTTGGTAAACAGAACCATACAGAAAAAAATACTTCCGTCAATCATTTTTATGTGGGAGGTCGAATAAACTATTGGGGGTTTGGTACAAAGACAGAAAGTGTAAGACACTGATCTGAAGAAAGGCTATGGACTATTTAGAACTGAAAAGCCAACCACCAATATTAGTTAGTATCTCAGAGCAATATAAATACTACTGATTCCTTGATGGAGGACAGACATTTAGCATCACAAAAGCCCAGGAGAAGTCTCAAGAGAATGAACATCTGGGTGCCTGTCGTTCTCCTCCATAAGAATCTTTTTCTGTTTAGGATTTGGAATCGGTGCAGAGTCTAGTGCCAGAGGAGACAGCTGCAGAGTCCTGAGAAGGCAGAGAGTGAGTGAATTCACATCTTCAGTTAAAACATTTCTGGATGCTTGTTCATGTTCTTGTATCTCTGGAGAAACATCTGAAATAACGGTCCTACACTGAGTCCACTGGGCTTGAATGCTGAAGTATCAAACTAGAATAACCCTTCTGTTTCTGGAACGAACTGCTTATTTGTTTGCCAGGGGCTGGCTCTGGGGGCTCCCCTATCACCATCTGCATGAAAGATTTCCCAAGGGGTTGAATACAGACTTCTTCCCAAGCAGAAATAATGGGAATGTGCACCTTCACACAGTAGTGTGATGCTGGGATAAACTCACCTTTCCTTGACATGGTACAAAATGGCTGCCTGCATTAGGTAAGGAAATTGGGCACAGAAGGAAAGGCTGCCATATGAAAACTGCAATTTCTATCAACCACCTTTTGGCTTACACAGAGGTTCACAGTGTTTTCAATTCATAAAAGACCTTTCTATCTGAAACCTGGCTATCAGCACTCCTTTCCTTTGTCCTTCTATCATGGCATGAGATGGTCTAGAATATTCTCTCTCAAAACTTGGTCAACATTTGTTGGACAAATAATAATCATAGGCAGGCCTGCATCTATTTTAGATCACTAAGGATTTTGTAACTGGATCATGAACTGATGATACTGACAGCCATTTCAATAAGCATGAGAAGAATTACTGTTACTGAAATGAAGTTCTCAAAGTGCAGTGACTAAAATGTAGAGAATGCTTTGACAAAGGAGCTGCAGTGTAACCTGTCATTCATGTTTTTTTCTTCTTGAGCAACCACAATTATGAACTAGTATCTACAAATTGTTCCTCTTACTGAGGAATCAGAGTGCTCCTAACATCCTTGGCAACAACAGTGCACAAAAACATGAAATAACAGAATAATTTAATCATGCAACACTAGAAATACCTCATTAAATACCCGATAGTGATAATTTTTTGTCTCTGTGGTTAGGAACACTGAGTGGCAAATGTAGTTTCTGCTTTTGCCAACAGCATCCTGGCCTGTGCCAGTAGTACTGTGACAAGCAGGAATAGGGAAGTGATTGTACCTGTGTTCTCAGTACTAGTGAGATCACACCTTGAGTACTGTGTTTTGTTTTGAGGCCCTCAGTACAAGAAAGACACTGAGATGCTAGAGCATGCCAGAGAAGGATAACAAAGCTAGTGAAAGGTCCAGAGAACAGGTCTTATGAGCAGTAGCTAAGGGAACTGGGGTTTAGTCTGGAGAAGCGAAGGCTAAGGGAAGACCTCATTGTTCTCTACAACTACCCAAGGGGAGACTGTAGTGAGGTATAGGTGATTCTCTATCCTCTGGCAAGAGGAAATGGCCTTAAGTTGCACCAGAGGAGGCAGAGATTGGATATTACAAGAAACTTCTTCACAGAAAGGGTTATCAAACACTGGAATAGACTTCTCAGGGAAGTGGTTCTATCACCATCCCTGGAGATATCCAGAACACACATAGATATGGTGATAAGGGACACTGTTCAGCACCACATTTGGTAGAGTTAGATAATGGTTGGACCTGATGATCTTAAATGTGTTTTCCAACCAAAACAATCTGTGATAGTATTGAAGGTAGTAACTCAATTCTCTATTTGGGCATTACTGTCCAGAAGAAACTAGCCTTATTCCACCAAATAAAAAGAAGTACTCAAAATTCCTCTGGTAGAATATATATAAGTGAACCTCCAGTCAGATTCACAGTACGTAAGTTCAACTTCTAATGTGTGTATTACAAATTAACACAAAGATTGAATAAAACTCTTTATTATGATCTGCAGGGGGGTTTATTATTATAAGGAACGACCACTCTGACCATGTTTATTGCCAGATTAGCTAAGATGATAGTCTATTCTCCACATTTTGTTGTTCCTGTATTGTGTCTCAGTTAAATTCTAAAGTCTGTAAGGATAAGACTCTTGATTTCTGTATGGCAACGGATCTGAACACATCAGCATCAAGGTTTCAACTCGGGGCACAAAATAACTCTCACGAAGAGATGGAACCGGAGTCAGGACACTGCTTCACAGCCTCATGAAAGAACATGTTTAAAATCTGTAATCAAATACTTCACCTTTTTTGTTGTTGTTGTTGTTTTTTTAAACAGTAACACTGCACAGGTACTTTAATATAATCCACTATATTAGATATCAATGATATTAAATAATAGATGTTATAGATTACCAAATTTGGGACAAGGAAGGAAAGACCTATCCCTTTTAACTGTTGGTGTCTGTGCTATGGAGTAGCTTTGTGCCTATCTGGTCATCTCTTCCAGTAGTCCTTCTGCAGATCCTTATTCTTATTTCACCTTTCCCTTCAGCTGAGTTTGGAAGTTTCTGACAAACCCATCACAAATTGTGCCTCGGCTGACACTAAGTGCTCTGAGGATGTTTGTACAGCATTCATTTCTGCCAGGCCCCTAAACTGAGTGTATCAGTTGTTCAATTAAATCAGTCTCCAATGGTTCAGAGCCCCTCTTTGCTTAAAATAACAGAAATATATTCATCTGCATACACTGTGTTTCAGCTGCACTTCAACACAGCATCTCATGTTTACGTAACATTAACACAGTGCACAAAGTTAAGAGTGGCAATGCTGGCAAGGCTCTCAGACAATAAAAGTAATGTTATTGTGAAAATATAGAAAGATTTACTGTCATCCGTATCTCACTGCTGGTTTCAATTAGACTCTTAAAAAACAGTTGAAAGATAAAAGCTGTTTAATCTCCTCTACTCTAATGAAGCCATAGTTCTAAAACTGTTATCTACCAAAAAAAAAAATCTCTGATTATTCATCCAGGACATTATGTTAATCATAGTCTTTAGGTTTCAAATGTAAGCAGCTCAAGACAAAGAACACTTCGTATTTCATATTTGAAAACTTACATAAATCTCACAAAAAGCAAATTGTCTAGTTTTGCTGTGTTGGAAGCCTAATAGAGGCGTAAACTTTGAAAAGAAAAAAAATGTAAGTAGGCAAGGAATCTATACTTTCACAAAGTCAAAACATCTCAAGCTAGTATTGACTAAGATTTGAAAAACATGGCTCCTAATTAGTAGTAAATATTATGCAATTATTATTTAAAAAAAAGGCAACCAGTTTTATGGGATTTCAAACCCTGCTCACATTCTGATGTCTATAAAAATGTATTACTTTATTCACCTGCAAGAATAAAAGGTTTCCCAGAAGCACTGTATCACAAACAACAGAATTTGTCACGTTATAAAAGACAGAAAGGAAAATTTCTATTGATTATTCCTGAAATTTTCATTATCAAAGGCCAGCACAGCACAGAAATTATTTTAAACGCTCACATACAAGCAGTGGTAAGAAAAAGATAATCAAATAGTGCAGGAGTAATTAATATAATTTCACTGCTTAACACTAGCTTTAGAAATCTGGTTCATCTATGCCAAGAAACCACAGATAACACTATGACCATTATATTAGCCATCTGAAATGAAATGTAATGTTAATTTCAGGTTCATAACATTCATTACTGCAATACATGCATTACTAGTGTAATTTAGTAAATTAGAGCATAGCTACAAATCTGTCAGGTGCCACCATAAGAAATATAAAGATGTTGCACGGAAAATGTTGTAAGTGAACAGTAAGATAGCAGTAACAGGGACAGACTGGGTGAAAAGAAAGCTTGGGAAGAGGAAAGTCCTAAGCTCAGATCATTACAGTCAAAATAAAAGCACCCACAGCTATAAATAGTGTATTTCAATATAGACATGCACCAACTAGGTTTAGATCTGCACCAACATTTGTTAATTAACAATTAGACAAAGTAGTAGAAACCTAAAATTCACACCTAATATATGTAGGTTAATAGTGCATTTCAATAGGTTTTCTGACTTGACATATACCCCTTCTTTTTCTTTCTTTTCCCTTAGACTCAGCTGGGCATGGAACACCTCAGAACAGTGTAAATTAACTAAAAGAACAATGTGTAACTTCACTAGAGAACGCGGCTGGTAAACACAGCCATTCATCCTTGCAGCCCATTGCCTTCTCCCCTCTACCACCTGCTCATTTCTTCCCCAGTCTAACCAAAAATATTACGTACACGCGCACATGCACACACAAACACGTGGCTACTGCACAGCTCCATGCAATGAGAAATATGTTAATTTACTCAGCTCGGCAAGGCACATTTGGTGAGTCTATTACCTGGATTAGCTAAAATAACAGAGGGGAAAAGCTGGGGTAAGCAGGCTGAAGCCCTGTGTGTGGCCAAGGCAGCGGGAAGCAAGGCAGGGAGAGAGAGAGAGAGAATAAACCCAACAGCACAACAGTGGAACAGGCAGCTGGCCTGAGATGCTAATTCAGCGCTTTAACAAATCAATGCCACTTGAAAAGTACAATGCGAGCCCTCACTGGGTGGATGTCAGGGGACTGAGAAAATGCATTCTCAAGTATTTCACATTAAGAGGGAATAATGTGTTAATTTATAACTCTTCACCCTATACACTTGGATTATCCATCTGTGTCAGTGAT
>WAAF01018330.1:118890-160386 GCA_013400475.1 Tricholaema leucomelas
AAAAGAAGTTAACTGACTTTAGGTGTATGCGAATTAACTTCTAGCATCTTTCCTATCCCTTTATTAACCTGTAGCAATCTTATAAAAATCAAAATTTTCTGCAGTGGAAAAGTAACTAAAAATTGTTTATAGAAAGTCACTAACTAGCAGGATTTGCAATTCTTTTGGTGTATATTTTGTGTAAATACAATAATAACTCCTACAGCTTGCTTCCCTGTGTGACGAAGATGATGTACAATAAAAGTGTGTTTGTGTGTCCTGTCTGAAAATGACAACCATTGCATTTACTTTCTTTTGCTGTACAGGAAATGCCGTCCATCCAGGATGGCACTGTTAAATTCTTATAATGATTTAACTATTTGTGAACCAATGGAAATCCCAGAAGGAGTTCAATTCTTTCTGAAGTGTTTGCTGGCTAACAGGAGAACAAAATTTGTATTGCTAACATAAAAATAAACCAAATGAAAGCGATGTAAATAGTCAGAGTTTCACCTAATATCAAAGATGATAAATCAGGAATAAGAGAGACTAAATAAGCAGAGTATTCAAAATAGTGAGGGGGGAAGTATATACATAACTGAACTTTATAGAAAATTAACAAATTACACAAAAATTATGATTTCTAGTGGACACTTCCGTGTGACCACATAGTTTCACTTAACTTCTAATATATAACAGAAAAAGCAACACATCACATATTGTGAATTAACTTTAAAAAGTCTGGCAGTGCAAAATCAATCTAAGCAAAAAAATTGTAAGAGTTATGTTATAGCTGAACTTGCCTCAGCAAGAGTCCTTGTTTCGGAGGAAAAAAAAAAGTAGCTTTGCAATGGGCAAGTCATATCTCCTAATCTGAGCCTGACCTTCCAAAGTTAGTATTACTTCAGTAGTCTAACTGAGAAGTGCAGATTGTTGGTTACGAAAGAATGACGTTTTTGCTGTAAAATACATTAATAAACACACGTCACCAAAGAGAAGATTTTTTTCACTGTATGTTTCTGCAACTGTGATAAAGAGGTTGTAAATATTTCAATAAGGCAACAGCAGAATTTAAAGACTTCTTTTATCTGCTTTGAAAACATACGTTAGTTACTTCAGTGTTTTCAAGCTGCGTGGAAGGCACACATAGATCTTTGGCCCCAAGAATTCCTGGAAGACTTTAGATGTTCTTGTATCTCATATGTTGAAATAAACCCTCAAAACATAATACAAGGTTCAGAAGGCACCTATAATGAAAAATCCAAATATCAGTCATCTCTGTTGTTACACTTTCACTCAAAAACCCACAACAAACTGAATGAGACCACTGGTCATACCAGGATCAGCAAATGCTAAAGAGCAGAGCAGTGCATTGACCAAAAAATGACCATATTTGAAGCACCTGGTGAGTAAAGAAGTGGCTAAGATTTACGTTTTAAAATGAAACCCAAAGTTTATTCCTTTTTTTCCCCAAGTACTGTAACAGAAGCATCCTCAAGAAACAAAAGGCATAGTGATCTAGCTAATAGTGTTGTAGTGACCTTTGAGGCACTGACTAGTCTGTCATGCACCATCTGCAATATGCACAGCACAGTTAAGAGAAGGATTATTAACTGGCCTAGAAACTGAAGAGCCATTTCGGTCTTAAAAAAAAATATAAAGTGTATTCACTGAGCTCATACATCTTAAGCTTCTGTGTGTCACTAGTTAAGAAAGCCTTCTACTGCGTAGAATAAGATCCAAGGAGTATGTTGAATGGCACTTCTCAAATTCATCCTGAGTTTTGGAAAACTAGAATCAAAGAAGCACTGTACCACAAATTACCTTTCTTGTCACCAAGACCACCTCTGCTTGCTGAAAGAGATCCCAGATACAGTAAAGTTCCTGGGAAACACAAGACTATTGTCTAAAGAAACCAAAAGATGCGCATTAAAACCAGCTTAGCTTTCTCTAAAAATATTAATTCTACATGGTGTAGGATATGCAGCACCACTATCCTGATTCAGCATTCTCCCAGTTTAATCATTCAACTCCCTTCACGTTGCTGGATGGGAAGTAGAAATGACAGCAAATAATGGGTCAGAAGTACTACATGCTACTAAACTGGAAAGCTCCTTTCGTTACTGCCTACAGTAAAACAGCCCATTAAGAGTTGCTTTTTGATTAAAAACAAGTAAGTAATTTCAACTATAGCAAAGTGACATGTTTTAACTTGACATTTTGTAAAGGATGAGTGCCTTGCAAAGCTCATAAAAGAGTGAAGAGATTCAGTGGAACATTAAGATTTACTATATATACTCAATACCACTGTCACTCCTGTGCAAAACACGTCAACCTGGAAATATCTGACTCAACAGCCCTAAGGTTATTTAGAATAGAAAGTGAGATTTTTACATGTTTCACTTTGATGCCATGAGAGCAGCTGCATTAAGTTCTCTCAGTGGTTTTCAAAACCCAAATAAAATGTTTGCTCTGTGTTTTAAAAGTTACTGTGAAAATGTGTGCCACCCACCCAGGCTGTAATAGCTTACATTCACCATTTTCAGAAAAGATAAACACAGCAGAGAAGGAAATGATAATATAAAAACAGCCTGGCACGTGAAATGAGGAAAAGCATTGTAGACTATCTGGCAAGACAAAGCACATAAATGTTATTTTGGGAAAATTAATAGCATCTGAAATTATACTCTCGTCCCAGTATTCTCCCCCAACCTCATGCTCAAATTAAAGATATTTTATCGTTTCCCAGTTGAGAGGTTGCTGAAAGTGGTAAGTCACAGCTCTGTTGACACTGGTCTTCTTGAACATAGAATACCAACATCACACCGACACACTTTGCAGATGCTTTGTTACAAGCAGCACCAGTCACTTGATTTGAAATACCTAAGCTAGCTGTAAAACAAACTGTTAATCTCTATCCTCTTTTCCAGTTTAAGTCTTCTTTACAATTCTGGAAACACACCAACACCTTATGTTCATGCTAAACTTATCTGCATTTTGATTGGAATTTGACAGTGACCAGTGGTTCAACTTAACAGTACCTCAGATGATACTGAGAACAGGCCTCACCTACTCATTGTTTTAACTAGATGCTCTTTCTTTTTGTTCCCACAGAAATCTATAACACACTGACCTTCAATTTACTAATTAACTATCCATTCCATTGAAAAATGTTAGTGTAATATATATCTGACTTGCCTGGAAATTTCAATTATGAACAGACTTATTTTTTCCTTGCAAAGCAATAGACAAAGCACTGGAATGGACACCAAACTTTGCACACAGCTACATGCGTTTGCTTTTATACAGTTTCAGAAATTTCATTCTCATAGCACTTTTCTTCAGTCAACAAAACTAGACCTACATAGATGAGTATACTGTAAATGACTAGTATGGAGACTACAGCACTGCTGCAACAACTACACAGTAACTTCATTTCTGAAAACTGCAAGCACCGAGTCCAGTTCCTGTATCACCATTTAAAATTTGCACTGGAGCTATAACCATTGGCTTCAGCAGCCTGCAAAAATCCAATGGTACTTCATTGTAGTACTTTTAGTACTTCAATCACTAATAACTGCAGCAACCTTTGAGGTTTCACCTTCGTGAAGACATACTTTCTAGACTACAGCTGTCTAACATGACAATGATGACTTCTGCCTCATGTTCTGAGTAGTAGTCAGTGACTACCATGTGAAAACTTACTGCAAAACTCCAGCAGCAATATATTTCTTAGAGAGCTAACCATGTTTCACCCCAATTAGGACACACGTTTCTCTTAGCTGTACTACAATAATCTTTCTCAATATTGCAATTCAGCTTTAAAATCCTTACTTTGTTTTTTCAGTATTTTAAACTACAGGTTCTGCATACTCTTGGGACCACAGGCACCTGTATTTTTAGATGCAAATTTCCATATCTTCATTATGGTAGCTGAAAAAAAATAAAATCTTGAATTCTAAATTAGAGAATATAATGGCTAAGAGGAATATATAAGGATAATAATAAGACAAATTACTGAACGGATTTCATTTGGTATCATGGAACCAGTGACAGTATTGCAGTTCTTTTTACTGACTCTCAGCATAAATGGTTTAACAATGGATATTATTCATAGTTCAGAGTAAGAGTCTTTATCAGATACACACTTAAAAGAGAAGCTACACTAAATGCCTGAAATTATTACAGATAAAATCACACAAAAAAAAAAAAGATATTTTTTTTTTAGTAAGATATAAGTATTTTTAAAGATGAAATTTAGAATTCACATCGTTTTAGTGACTACAGACATAGCTTCAATCGGTACTTTTCAAACGGACTGCTATGATTTTCTATAGATAGGTCCAGACTATGAGTTACGGTGGTTACCTAGATATATTATTCATGTAATTGATTCATTAAAAAATTATTTACAAGGATGCTGTACTATTGTAATGTGGATCTTTTGCATGGAGTCTGGTGGTGCATAATGACCCCAATTCAAAGGAGGAAGAGAAAAAGGGTTACAGGATTCATAAAAAGCATGTAGACAAGACCCAGACTGGCACACAGTGTGTGATAAAAACCAAATATGAAACATAATGGGACACATGGAAGTATATCTTTTGTGCAGGGAAGGATGAATCGCAAGTTCACAGCTGGAATTTATGGGGATCCTTATTTAGTGGAGCATCTGTAGCCACCGTTTAGCTACATTCCCACATCAACAACAAAACGGTGCCACAGAAGAGAACACATGCATCAAGCTCCAGCTGGTATCTGCGCCCACCACTCCTTTCTTTTCCCTGAAGCCACATTTAGTCGGTTTTCTTTTTACAGTTTGTGGGTGTATAAACATCCATATGCAAGTCAGTGGATAGAATCAAAATGCCACACCTGACCAGTGCAGAATTTTTCAAGAGGATGTGGCATAGAAGGTATAGGCCTGGAGGGGGCTGGGTGGGTTGTGGGTGTGGAAAAAAAAAAGGTAACTTAAAATCAGTTTTATGTCTGTAGTTTTACTTTATGCATTTTATTTATCTATGTCATTTACTTCACATGTTTGAAAAGTTCTTTTTCGATGTGGACATTTAAAAAGGCCTTTAAAAATGTAAATAGGAAAATCATAGAAAATAACATTCATATAGGTGTGCTTGGAGAAAATAAAACTGCGGCTTCATAATTATAAAATTGCATAAGTATTGAATTTAATGTTTTCACACCTCACTTTTAGCTTCCTAACGCTAGCAAAAAGCAAAATAAGAATGTGGAGGAAGACCTAATTTCATGTCCAGTCAACTTTCATGCAAAAGATATATGAATACCCATTAGATGTTTAAAGTGGAATTAGTTTTGTTTTGAGGATTTGTGATTTTTTTTTAAACCTTTTTTAACATTGCTGTCTATGCTGCTAGTTAAATAATTTCCTTCCACTGCCTTCAGAAAGATTTTGTTGATTAAGATACAGATAAATGAAATATGCATTTTTATGCAAGAACAGAACTGAATTTCAATGCAAAAAAACGCTCAGCACTGAGTTATCAGAGGATTAAAAATAAAATTTAAGAAAGCAAAACAAATAAAACCAACAGCTAGCATAAACTGCAGCAACCACCAGGTTTCTCATAAATCTGTAATTCAAATTTTGAAGAACGTAGATTTTATAGCCATTCTTCTACAAATCATTTGCAAGTAGAGCACAATGCTCTAATCCTCTCCCTAAATTTAATTCTACAGTTGTTCCTTCGATTAGCATGTATTTTAGGTATGCTTCACCTGGAACAAGCAAAACATGAATTACCTCTTGCTGAGTGAGGACTATGAGAAAAGTAAAAGTCCTCAGACCATTCATAGACTTTATTTTTATTGATTTCAGTGAGAACAATATTAGGTACTTAAAATTAAAATTTTCTAGTGTTGCACTGTTTTTCCACAACAAGGTTTTGTATCAGCAGTAGAGTCTGAGATAACTTGGTTTTCTCCTGTAGTAAAGTACTGACAGGCTGACTACCTTGAACAAGCTTTCACAATGGAAAAAATAGATATAAATTATTTTAAATAAATTGCCAAGTATCTCTGATGATACAAGAAATTTGTTACTCATTTTTATTGTTCCCTGAACATTCTCCATGCTTTTCATTGTGTTCTAAAGCCAAGCTTTTACTTCTTTCCTTAGACAATCAGGCAAAGAAACCACTAATGAAACTACCCTTATTAACAAGAAAATACACTAATATGAATCTATACTTCCTTTTTTTTTTTTTTTTTTCCCAATCTTAAGGAAAACAGAACAAAAAATCTCACTTCACATAAGTGCTATGCCAAACCCAGAGAAACATCATTTTCCTTGGAATGGAAGTTCACTTATCAGGAAAGAGAGTCTGTGTTTGTCAAATGCTTGTAAATAACTAATCTTTCAATTGCTAAATACTAACGTAATACTACAGCTTATGCAATCAATTAAAAAAAAAAAAGTACCTAAAGGCAATGTTTGCAGAATGCTATACCTAAATGTAAAAAAAAAAAAACAAAATAGAACAAAAAAAAACCCCACATTTCCAAGTGAATTAAAAACATTTAGGTTGTCTTTCTAATCTAACCCTAAAGAGAAAAATCAACTTCTCAGTAGACTCCAGAGTAGTATTTCAGGAGATGTTGCAAAACTGCAAAAAAAAACAACCCCTCTGTTTAGATCACTAGTTTTTTGTGTTTAAAATTAATTTTTATTCCAGGAGAGAGAGAAACAAAGTGGCAACTAACTGGAAATTATACATGTCACAAGACAAACACAGTCAATCACGTAAATTTCTTAATGTGGAACAGTGTTTGCTATTCAGCTATTACTATTCTATCAGAAACCCAACATTTTTTAAAAGATTAGAACAGTAAGAATAAAATGTAATCAGTAAAATCTAAGATATTGAGACCTCATGTCAGAGAGGCAGATGCCATACCTTATATATGAACAAAAATATATATGGTGAGCTGATCTTTTTTTTTCCTATCAGAAATTAAGTGATTGATAACCTCCTGGTTAAAATGTATTTTCCTGTAACAATCTAATCATTCTTTCTCATTCCCTCTCTCTCTCTCTCTCTCTTCCCCCTGCCCTGAACTGAACTTTAGCATTGCATTAACAATGGACTAGTGGATAGGAGGATCTACTAAAATTAGTAACTCGCTGCGTAAGACACTTTTTGTGCAGTATACTACATCTGCATGAAGTCAATGTTTTGGTGTGCTGTCTGCTGCTGTAACCAGTTTTCTCACAGATATCAATGAAGCTGTGCATACATTTTATTTCTTCTATGCAAATTATAGCTTTGGAGAGGTCATGCCTCAACACCATTTAATTAATAAGCAGCCAATCTGTGATATAAAGAACATATTTATAATCATCAATCACCTCTCAGATTATCACATTGTTTGCAGAACATTATAAAAACCATTAAGTACTGAGTGGTTTGTTTGTTTTTTTTTTCAATGGCATTCTGCATAAAGACGCAGCAAAGAAAAAAAGCTTCTCTTTCTTTGCAAAGCTTGTTTATAGAGCACTTTTCCTGCTATCTTTAAGGACACTGGCAGTTAAATAGTGAGCTGTTTCACAAAGCTGTTTGTACACCAATGTTCAAGTTACACTTGAGGGACATGGTAATTCAGAAAACGGATTTTCGTTTAAGGCCTTGAATGCTAAACAACCCCCACCCCAAACCCTGAAAAGGCTCCATAAAAAACTCACACGTTATTTAATCTTGAACTGAAAATGGAATCCTTACAATTTGTAGCACAAATGACAAAGTTCTTACGCAGATGTTACGTTTTTCCTAGTTTAGAAGCAGTAAGCCAGAAGTTGCTTTTGCTTTTCATACCTGTTTTTCACAACTCCTTCTTCCGTGCATTCTAATTTAAAAGAAAAACTAATATTAGATAAAGCAACACATAATTTGACAGCCTACCAGTTAAATTCTGACAGGGTCAATAAAATGAGAGCTTGCAGGAGTCCCAGATGAGGAACACTTTCATGAATGCCTCCATTGTGTAAATTCTCCGTATATCCTGCCTGCAAATGACAGTCATATGCCACCAGCTGCAGGAGGCATTCCAGCAATGTCAACTGCTGTGGGGCATTAAGGCAGGGTACACGAGTTGGTACTTCTTTATATTTTTCCCTGGCTGAAGCAAGGGCTGTCACGCTTAACTCATTTAAGTGTTATTTTTCTGAAGACTGTGTGTTTAGAAATGTAAGAAAATATATAATTAAAACCTTGCTAATGGAGCTCCTCATTTTAATAGTAGTTTTATTATATAAAGCCAGCTGGAAGCAATTATTTTTTCCTTGCATACTCTTCATTAGCTTGTACCTCCCTCCTCCCCAAGACATCTATTTCAAATGTTCTTATCAAATTTATGCATTTTAAGAGGTAACTGTTCAGGGAACAAACAGCGACTAGTTATAATAAGAAATGTGAAAAGCCCAATGTCCACTACTCAGAAATACAGTTTCTACCTCTTCTGAGTAGACTGTTCCATGAACTCCATTTTACAGATTTCCATAAAATTGAAGTTTTTAGAGAATTCCTGCAATAAAAAACAAAAAAAGGGGGGCACATTTTAAATTAAAAACTGAGTCTGAATACAGGGATGCAGGTTTGTGGTTTTAATCTTTTTAAACAACTCACTGATGCTGATTTCTGTTTATTGAGTCTATGTAGACAAAAAGTGTTCAAGCATTGTCTGAGTTTAACTTTCCCTTTTTTCTCAGCATTCATTTCACCAAATAAACACAAAGCTTACTTGCAAAATATAGGAATGCAAATATACTGAGGGCTCCCCTTCAAATATCCAATATGCCTTGGATAAGAAACTGTACAAGAGATCGAACTGAGATGTTTTTCAGCACCTTCCATGTGATAAGTTAGGGCGTAACACATTTTTATCATGCTTTTGCATCTAGGCACAATGAAATACAAAAAAAATGAACTCTCTATGTCAGCTCCTACATTCAGCCATCCTTGGAAGAGATGCTTCTGTCTACCTCTCATTTCTTTCTACAGCCCCTTATAATCAAGAAGGTCATAATTGAATAATTAAAAACAAAGAAGAGCATTTCTTTTAATACATGTTCAGACATACAAAGCAAGAAAAACTGCAGGGAAAGAAAAATGAGGAAAGGCATAAATAAATAAAGGATATCAATAATGATCTATCATAAAATGACATTTTGCCGTTGTACTTCCGCAGGAGCCGTAACATCTCACAAGACATCCTTCTGAAAGCAGCAATAAAACTGTAGTACAGTACACAAGGTCTTGTATTCTGTGCAGGCAAAGGGCCATGAATATGCTAAAAAGAAATCAATCTGCATAAAAGGATCTGACAATAACATCTTCAGGTTTGTTGGTTTCTTTTCCTTAATAAAACAAAACAACAACCAAAAAACCCACCCCACAAACAAACACACACACCCCCCCCCAAAAAAAAATTCTAACCAAAAAAAACCCAAACTAAAACCCAAGAAAACCCAAACAAAACAAAACCCAACGAACAAACCAACACCCCAACACAACAAAACCAAAGACGATAGAACACCTTGGGAAAACCAAATCTTTATGTCAAAGAGAATGCCTTTCAAACGCTACTTTGTTCATTAAATTACCTTTTATCTCACTATGCCGCTATTTTTCCTACAGAAAAGTTAGTCATTCCAATTATCAAGGAGTCTTACAAACATTTCTCCTCAATTTAATTCTATGTTGAATTACACTGCCCAAAACTCACTTTGAGATTTCTGGCTCAAAAAAACCTTAAAACTTTATAGGCAAACTGGATGCAACTGCAATTTCGAACTGGCTTTAAGGGTAAACTACGAAAAATGGAGCTTTCAGCAACTTGCACAATAACATCATACACATGCCCATGTCTAAAACCTCAGATCTGAAGACAAACTTTAACAGTGAGCCTGGTTTAATTTCTGGATTGTGATAAAACAGGAAGCTAGGCTTATATTTCTTTAAGAAAGTGCAATGTCTAAATGTGTTTGTTTTGTTTTTTTTTAACAATGCACATCTCTGTCACATACAAATATCAGAAAATACTAAAAATACACAAAAGCAACTTTTTAACCAGTGTAGAAATTTGTCTTTCAAAATACTTGCACATTTAGCTTCGCAAAAATTACACTTAGAGAACTAAGCTTCTAGTTACAGCTCACTCTGAAGGCTAATACATCGCTATCTGTAATTCTGTACCTATACTATGTGCTGTCCTTGATGCATGACAGGGCCTCCAATGACATGAATGGAAAACAAATGCTCAGATCACAGTGAGGATATGATCCTTTATATTCTATTTTCCTCTTACCAGTACACACCAAATGTTGAACCATTCATCTGAAAAGAACTACATTGTATGACATTTTCATTCAAACTGTTCAAAGCCTGAAGTATTGCATTTCAAAGTCGCCGATCTTCTAGAAGCACACTATGGAATACATGGAGAAGATAATATACACGCAGAGAATCTGGTAATCTGCCTCCTCCCTAGAATTCACACTGTATTCACCGGTTCCCTTGTTAAAAATCACAGAGAAGAAGTAATAAGAGCTCTAGTGCACTTCTTGCACTAGGTACCACACATACACAAAAAAACCAAAAAAAAAACACCCAACCAAACAACAGCAATAAAAAAAAACACAAACAAACAAAAACCAACAAACAAACAAAAAAACCCCACCAAACCCAGAGACAATTACCATGACAATCTCTTCTACAAGAGGCATATTCCAAAATGCCGATCTCTACTGGCACATTTTTGTTGTGGGCCATTTTCAAATAAGCATCACCTCAAACATCAGAGTGAGTTTACCTACCAGTGACAGTACATTTCAGCTTTAATGACAACCCCAGTATAATTTTTTTTTTCCACTTTCCATAAAGCTTCTCAAAGTATCACTTATTATTCACTTTATAATAAAAGCTTGCTGACTTCTTTGTTGTGCACAAGAAGGAATGGCAGGATTGTAATCATGTCATTTCCTCTTCTGAATCCCTGTGCTCTGTAAGTGGCAGATGACACTCTCTCCTTTCCTTTGCACAAGTGCTCAGATACGCATCACTGGTAGAGGATGGGGATGCAATGTCTTCCCAAGAGAGTCAGAATAGCATCAATGGTACATTGTTGGCAAGTTCACACTGATCAAAGCAATTCTGAGATGCTCCCCCCCGCTCACCCTCCACCCCTGCCTCATCAAGGAGATGGCCTCCTATGACAAAATGTTGTGTGTCACAGCCATAGAAGTGGCACTATTTTCTTTGTTGGTGAAGGAAAACAATTTATAAAACAGTAGTAAAATATTTCAGCAGGGGAAAGGAGGCATTAGGTCATTACTATAATGAGTAGGGTGAGCAGCAGCAAAGCAACAGATGCCTATGCATAGGTTGATGTACAGTCTCTTATTATAGACATTTGTTAGACTGCTGCTAAGCTAAAGAATGCATTTTGCCTCACTGAAAAAAATGCACATAAACACACAGACTTTCATTTAATAAAACTGCCTTTTCCAAGTTTACCCCTTTCTACATGCAGATTGTGTAAAAAATAAATCCTTTAATTACAGTTTATCTAGATGATGAAATTGTGTCATTATGCTCTCTCAGCTATAGTAAGAAGCTGCATTAGTGATTGCCTTCCTGAACTAAAAGATTAAGAGACAGCAACAATGGAATTCTCCCTTTTTCCCCCTTCTCTGTTTCAGCCTTCTCTTTCTTGAGCCAGTATGATTCATCACCTCCTGGGTATACTAGGAGCCCCAAGTTTGGAAGATCTTCTAAACGCAAAGCACCATTAGTCTACAAGGCAAAGCCTTTTACAAAAGCACAAGCAGTACTGTTTGAGAAAAATAACCCAGGAAAGAAAGCATATGTTTTAAGCATTTCTAATAAAAAAGTAAAAGCTCTTTAAAGCTTTTGTTTCTGACTGTACTTTATGACGGCAGTTCTGTATCAGTGAACAGAGTGTTCCTTTGCAATCAGAACAATGTCACAACGACCTGGCAAATGTGAATGCTTTCACTATCACTACAGTCCTTGCAATCCTGTCTCAGCTGTGACCCATTCACTTTTGCCCCAACTTCAGTAAGACGCCTTACTCAGCAACTAATTAGTTAGGGAAGATTTGCCTTGGCTCTTAACCCTGAGCAGGAGACTCTATTGCTGTTATGTACCATATATGCTCTGCCAGTACATTAATAAAATCTTCATAAAACTATACATGAATAAATAACTACTAAAATACAAAGCAGAAAAGTAGAAAATAGAAAATCCCTACATTTTAAAATGTTAAGCACTAGTGCTTGCACAATGTATTTGAGCATGTGCTTTGGTATATGGTTCAATGCTTC
Organism: Tricholaema leucomelas; assembly: GCA_013400475.1. Taxonomy (NCBI): domain Eukaryota; kingdom Metazoa; phylum Chordata; class Aves; order Piciformes; family Lybiidae; genus Tricholaema lacrymosa; species Tricholaema leucomelas. Next base: position 131,246 of record WAAF01018330.1, read on the forward strand.
ATGCAGATTCCACAGTTTTGTGCATACATATGTCAAAGTTAAGCAAAGATCTGACCGTGCATTTAGCACATCATCAACTAAAATTTACGATGACACAAACATGTTCAAGTATTGTATGTATACCTATGTGAAAGAGCACTATACATTGAGAGTAACGGGAAGCATTTTGCTGTGTTTTAGGTCTGCAAATCATGAACACACAGTAAGAGAAGCTACTGATGGGAGTTTTTTATCTTTAATCATGCATGCATCATGTATATAGCCAGGTTATCTATCACTGCATGCATGTACTTATATGTCTATGTCATAAAAAACACTCTGTGCTTTTGCCCTGTACGATCTCTACCCTGAGGCACATCAGAAACAGTACAAAATTCTTGATGCAAATATTTTTAATTTCCTAGAAGGACAAGAATGATTACAGGTCTAAATCATGCTTTACCAGAAAACACCCAACAAAATTAAACCAAGGGTCTGAAATGAGACAACGTAACCTGATAAAGCTTCTGGATTCACACTAGCACATGAACTTCTGCATGAGCAACAGCAACGACAAAAAAAATCACCTGGGGTCAGACAATCTTTGAAATGGTGTGATTATACATATATGTATATAAAATAAAACTATTTACTGACACAGGTGATTGTTAAATACTGTGAAACAGAAAATGCAGTCTACCAATGTTAACCTTCTTCCCAGAATATTCATAATAAATATAGTTTGCTGTTGAATTCAGCTTTAATTATTTTTGCATGCGCACCTGTATTAAAAGAACAGTCATATGCTACTGTAAAACAGCTAATTAGTTAATAAATGTTAAAACTGCATACAGTCTCTCTGACCAGCAACCTAGCAACATCTAAAAAGCCTTCACCTTCAACCCATTAGACGTTACACTGCGCTCCTATTTTTGAATATTGGTTCAATAAACAGTTTATGTGCCTACGTCTGTATCAATGTTTGGAACTTCCAGACTGAATCATGTAAGTACAGCTGAAAACAGGCACTGCACATTCTATATGGTTTAATATTTTAGAAATATTAATGCATACTTCATGCACTGTATACATGATTTCATTTTCCTTGGAATAAGCACACATTTATGCATGGAGGGGGGGAAAAAGTTGAATTTACTGTACCATATCTCTCATGAACAGACATGTCTATATTAATATACATCATTGATTTAATTTTTAGTTTTCTTGGCTTCCCGCTCACCTATCTAGAAGTGATCTCTCTGGTGATAACTAACACATCATGCTAATGAGAGAATCTAATGTACAATAGAGAAATGTCACTACTAATAATATTTGCATGAAGTTAAATAAAGCAACTGTAAGAGAATGTCAGACAGTTGTTCTTTAATAAGATACGGTTACACAATGAAATTATGTTGTTAATTCTGTTACATCATTGAGTGAATTCTAAATTACTATATAATGATGCACAGATCCATCTATAATTTTGATATACTGCTTTTTCACTCTCATGTTGAGAGGAACTCTTGGAAAGTCTATTACCTTTTTATCTGAAACTGATTAAACATATTTCTTTCTTAACAAAGAGGTGCATGGGTCTGGCATTTGTGTCACTGTGGGTTACAGCCATTTCTCTTATGGTCTAATTTTGAAATGACTTAAAAGTATTTTAAAACATTGCAGCCTTTTAAGGTAACTGGATGAAGAAAAATGACATTTCTTACTCCGACAAATGCACAAAACCTTTATGAAAGCAGACAATCACAAAAGCCTGCTTTTTTAATCAATCAAATCCAGACTTTTTCTGTTGTTAACAACTCCTAGCCAGAACTAGAATGGGCAGTGGGTGCCCTGGAGTTAACCAGATGAGCATGGAAGAGAAGCCAAGGGTTTCTGTTCATTCTCGACCTGTCACTGATCAAAGTGACCCAAAGAAGCACTGCTTTTTAAAAGTTAAGATTTATGTCCTTTAAGGTTATCAGACATTCTTCTGTATACAGAATGGGATGAGCCCTTTCAACCGAATCGCACACTTCTGCATGAACAAAAGGTGTATAAGCAAGGCAATGCAGTCAAGTGGCTATGTCATAAACTTTTCACAGGTAATTTAGGAGATTATTCCTCTTCTCCTCTCACCCCACCAAAATTTTCTTCTGGAATGTGGAGACGCCATTTTCTTGTGCTTCCATTCTCTTAAAAATAATCAAAAAATGGACAGCATCATACTTGCTATTAACAGCTCAAACCTGTACAATCAATGTTTCTAATACATGCAGTTTCTTCTCATAATGAAGCAGGTTTTCCTTTTAGCCTCACAAAAGTTATTCATTCCTCTAGTATGCTAATAGCAGTGCAGTGAGTTGAGAGGTAAGAGGCGGGAGTGATCACAAGGTTTTGATTTGTTCTAAATCATTCTTCTTGCTATGCTCCAATCTCTGTATTAGAAAAAAACCTTCTTCAGATTAAGTTACAACCCCAAGGAAAAGTGACGGGGCTCAGAATTTGCTTGCTTCTTAAAAAACATGTGGAAATCCAGCATTATACTTAGAAACTTAAAAAAGAAATGTCTCTAGCATTACTGTGTATAGCTGGAAAAGTTTCATTAAACAGTTCTTTCAAACCATGCCAAACTTTGCTTGCAAGTTAGGTACATTTCATAACTCCATGTTATTTGCAGTCATTAAAACAATTTTCCTTAAAGCATAGCAAAAATCCTAAAAATACTTACGTTTCTAGAAGAAGGATTGAAAATAATTAACAAATTGATCTAAGTATGTAACGGAACAACAATATTCAAAATTTTAGTGATTTAGAAAGAAATATTGGCATTTTGACCAAATTTGCAGCTGCACCTTCACACAGCCCGTGCTTACAGTCTGCATGAGCTAGCAAGTTATAACAGTCTCAACAAATCAGAAAGCTAAGATAAAATATTATCCTTAAGGATGAGAGAAATGTGTTCAGCAAAATAACTTACCCTACTCTTAAAAGCGTGATGAAAAGATATTTGGACTGAATGTTTAGCACATGTTAACCAAACAAACAAAATATGAGAAGGCGATTAACACAGTATGTGAACACATTAAAAGTCTGCAGTTAGGAAATAAATCTGTTTAACATTACCACCTTTGCAGGGCTACTGTGTGTGTACTCCAATGGAAAGATACACACTGATGCAGCATCTATGTTTTGTCATTTAGTAAATTACTTCTCTCCTCCTATACAACGTGGACCACATACATTAAATAATGTACACATTCCAATTAATACTCAAGAACTAGCACATTTAAAGTATTGTGTTAGAAAGAAAATAGAAATCAAACAGCCCAGCTTATGTGCATAAATGTTTGGCTGGGTCTAATGAGCTAGTTGTCTCAAATTATTTGACCCTCTTACACACTGTGATGCTCGTTAGTTTTGTTTCCTTGCGTTGCCAGTGTTGAACATTTTCAAATATTCTGGAGACCACAGAAGCTAAATCTGTTGAAAAAGGTTTAATACTAACAGGCAATCTAATACTATCTATGTGCTTCAATCCTCATTTATCAATTGATTCTTATCTGGATCTAGATACGTTAACTCTTTTGTGGCTGAAATGCAAAGAATCTTTCTCCACCTCAGAAATTTAATCTCACTTCTTACTAAAAGAACACAGCAAGTAATTGGGATAACTGCTTTCTATGCTATTCAATATCAACATAAACACATATATTATGTATCACAGACATGCATACAGCTGATAAGGCTTGTAAGCAGTGCGGTAGCAGTTTAGCAGTTTGCACTTCCTAGTGACAAGCAGCTGTTTTTTAAATGTACTTCTCTATCAGGAAATGAACTTTTTTATGTTCAAGAATGAGAAACTGAACGGAGTTCTTATTTGCCTTATGCTGATTACATTCCATACCAGCATACTGTATCAGCAGTAATCAGGGTCCCTCTACAGGATATATCAAAATATTCCTTATTCAAATGCCTTCATCCTGTCCTGAGCTACACTAGTTAAACTGTGGTCTATAGACAGTTGCTATTGGTTATTATCTATCTGCTTTAGAATTTCTCTTGAATCTAAAGTGTGTGGTGTTTTGGTTGTTTGGTTGGGTTTTTTTGGTGTGTTTGTTTTTTGGTGTGGTTTTTTGTTTGTTTGTTTGGGTGTTTTGGGTTTTTTTTTTTTGTTTTCTTTTTAATTAAATTACCATTTAATGGCCTGTACTCAGGCATGCTTTGGTACTGTAAACTATAAAAATATAATTACTTTCCCTTTCTTTTCTTACAGTACAATGCTTCTCAGGTAAGTAAGTTCATCTTATGTCTTACGTTAAATAAAAATCTGATATTAATATACCAATCATTTAATAACTCCTCTTTTGGGTAGCACAGTATTTCAGTTATCATCAGTCAGTGTCAGTTCACAATTGGAAACCAGTTTTCAGAAAGACAAAACGTCCCCTGGTACGGAGTCACCCTGCTAAAAAGCTCCAGGTTGAACTTCCCTCCCCTGCTTGAGCCCCGTCCAAGCTGAAAGTTTCTTTTTTTTCCCCCTTTTTTTTCTCCCCTCTCTTATACCCTTTCCCGCTCCCCACCCCCTCCTCCGGCCCCCCCTTCCCTTTACTCAGAGGAGCCAAGCAATTGTGCAAGATTAGCTATAATACACAAGGCGCGTATCACCAAGTGCATGGTACAGAGACACTGGCTCCTGTGATTAATTATCAGTTATTACTGGCCTTGCAGTAACATTTTCGCTTTCCCGTCAGAACCGGCATACCAAGCTGCCTTAAACACGGCCCCCGGTGAAGGAGCAGCTCTGGGGAGGACGCCAAGGCACAGCTCCGCTGAGACGGGGAGAGAGAGAGGGAGCGAGCAGGGAGAGGCAGCGGAGAGGGACCCGAGGTCTGAAACTGTCTCCTCTAACGACCCTCAGCTCCGTACTGGCAGCAGCTCCAGCAGGACGGCTCGCGGCTCCTTCCCTCTCTCTGAGTAAACTCTGTTCTGCCACATGAAGTCAATTATACCGTTCTGAGGGGCCCCCTAAATTTAGTAGCACTTTGATTTGAGGGCTTATGTACTCAAGGAAGAAAGAAAGGACTTTTGCTGGGATAGCAGATACTTTTATTTATGGGATGGGAGGAGAGTGAGGGGGGGGAAAGGCTGGAACAAAACAAAAGCAAACAAAGAAAAACAGTCTTATTACAAGCAAAGCTCTATTTGGAAACTTTAAAATGAATGCTTTGTTTATACTTTAAAGCTTTCATATTTTTTTTTCTTCTTTAAAAAGGAGCCCTTAGGGAAGCAATGAAGTAACCATGCACATTCCGATGACATAGTTATGACAGTTCAGAGGCTAACTATGTAGTGATGAATGAAAGAAAAATGAAACATGGAAAGAAAAAAAAAAAAAAAAAAGGAAAGAATAAAAAAAGGAGCACAAGAATGCCGTGTTTTAAAATAAATGAAAGTAACATACCTGTTGGGACATTCTGAATAAGAGGTTAGTGTCAGTGTTCTGCCATGTCCCCATGAAACCAGAGTCGGTCGCTGCCGTTCTTGTTCCGAACTGCATGGAGTTGTCAGTGCAGGAGTCTTTTAAAGTCAAGTCTCTTGCCCTCTTTCGTTCTCTGTGTCTCTGTGTGTGTCTGTCTCTCACATCCACTTCTGCCTCTTCAGACTGAAAAGTGAAGGTGGATTTTTTGAGCCTCTTGGCAGCCAGTAGCAGGAGTGTAGTGTAGTTAAGAAGCTAGCTGCACTATGCGTTTCATTTGGGAAGGGGGGATTCAGGGGAGAGGGTCAGAGCTTCTTTCGCACCTTCAGCAGAGATACCCCTATCATTTATGCATAGATTGTGACTCCCCAAGCTCGCCTTTGCTCAGTTTAACAGCTGCCTGTCAGGTGTGCATGCAGCACTAAGGAGACCCAACCATCAGCTTCAAACTCTCAGCCACTGGATGTCATTGGATAGCAGAGCAAAGAGTCAACTGCACTGCTCCACTGTCAGGCACCAAATGACATCCTGCACTAACCCTTCAGTCTACAGATACACAGATACACATACACACACACACACACACGCACGCACGCATTCTCTCTAAGTAGCACAATGATCAGAGTGATCTGGGAGAAAGAAAAGGCTGTGGCCCTTTCCCTTTCTCTGTTTTTCCTCAACAATGCTGTCAAGTACAGCATGCAGTATCTGATACTTGCCTACCACACAGGATTAGCAAACCTTAAAGGAAAAAAAAATAAAAGCATGCAAGCAAGCAAGCAAATATTCTTAAACAGTGAATATTCACTTAGAAGTAAAACATAAAAGTTGACCTGATAATTTTCTAAATATTAGTCAGACAAGAATTGTCAGTTCCTATCCCAAATAAAACTCTTACCAAAGAGGGGGAAAAAAAGACATCATCCAACTCCTTTCATAATAAAACCAGAAAGTCATATGCACATTTCATCTCTTGCACCCCTCTCTTCCCTGGCTCACTGCTAAGTGTCTTAAGCAGCAAGAAAGTACAGGAAAATGAAAAGGCTAGTCCTTTTTCCCCCTCCCCCAAAAGATCAAAAGTATTTTTTTTTTTAATTTTGGGTTGGGCTTTTGTTTTGTTTTGTTTTTTAGGTAACTAGTTGAAGCAGATACAATACACCTTTCAAATCATAAAGAACAAAGAAATTAGTCACAGACAGGAAAAAAAAAAAAAAAGAAGCCAGTCCCACACAGTTAAAAAGTAGCACAAAAGAAACAATATTTTTCCTTTAAAATCCTTGTTCTATACTTAAGGTACAATATGATATCACAGGATAAATTATACTACTGTAACACTCGTTTTAATTACAATAGCTTTTAAAAGTAAATCTTACTTGAAAAATTCTCTTACCCACTTCATCCTTTACATACAGACAAGAAATCATAACTCTGCAAACAAACTTCATAAATACAAAACAAAATTCATGCAATCTCATAAAAATACAGCCAAAGTATCAAAAAAAAAAAAAAAGGGAGGGAAAAAATCTCCTTTCCAACATAAGGAACATTCATCTTCTAATAAAATCTACAAATTTAGGAGGACAAATGTACCACTCACTGCTTTTTTCTTAACTCAGGAATAACAATAAACCTCACTCTCTGAAACAACAAAAGAAACAGAAGAGAGCTTCAGTGGCAGCTCTGTGTCATTAGTGTGCAATGAGAAAAGATGAGAAGATGTACACTATGTTGACACAAATGTGCCTTCCCCTCTAGACCCTACATCTCTTGAAAGCTTTTCTGTTAAACTTTCCTCCAGTTCAGCACCATTAAGTAAAAAAAAAAAAAAAAAAAAAAAAAAGTCTCAAAAGCAGCAAATTCAATATCCAAGAAGAAACAAGCAAGAACCCCAAGAACTCTTGCCTTAAAATATATTAAGTCCACCTGTGGTCAATAAAATTATTATCTACTGGGGAGGGGAGAATGACACTTGGGAGTCAATTGTGCCAACAGTGGCTGTACCTTTACAGCTAGCTATTAGCCCCTCAAATTCTCTCTAAAATTTGCCAGCCTCTTCATTTCTGAAGTGGCACTCAGTGCCTCAGTCAAGCTGCATGCTCAGCTCCTGACCTTCCCACTAATGGCTGTTATTTGTGGGAGGCTTAAGGACACTGTCAATAGCAAGCTTCCTCCTCTCCGTTCTGCATCTCTTGCGTGCTCCCCTCGCTGTCTTTATCTCCACCTCTTACCACCCCACCCCCCTCCGGCCCCGTTCTTTTTTCCGTCCTGCAGTTCTCTCCCACAGAATAAAAAACACCAATGCACACCCATGCACAGACACACACACGTGTGCACTCCTCTCTCTCTCTCTCGCACACACACACACACACACACACACATAAAATCAACTGGCATGCAGCAGCAAGCACCTGCAGTAATAGACTCTTTTATTAAAACTGTTATTCTGCAAGACTTGAAATTCCCGGTGGACCGGGCCATGTCAAAGCCGATATAATTAACTAGAGGCTCAGCAACGGATCAATTACCAGACAAGCAAGTGATAGTGAAATCAATGAAAGATCATCAGCCACATTATCAGTGTTGCAACTCATTAGGGTAAAACTGAGAAATGTGCTCAAAGCGAGCCCAAGCAAGGTGGCATTACAAAACAAAGGGCTAATTTGGAGACCCTGCTGTGAACAATCTGTAACAGAATTAGCCTTTTTTTCCCCTAAACTGCAGAGCTCAGTAACGAAATGTGACAGACTGAGAGAAGCAGTTTATTAAGACACCAACTCCAAGTTTATTTAGTTCATAAACTCTCTCCTAGAAAATCAATACAGTCTGTACAGGGTTATTAGGCTGACTAGCTAATACATCCAAATCTGGTCTTCCCAAGCAGAAATCTTGCCCAGAATGTTACAACCTTGCAGAAATCTAAGCATATTCAGATCACTGTATCAAAGCAGGGCTATCCTTTAATGTCATATGTGTGACTTCTGCTTCAGAGCATTTCAAAGAAAGAAATGTTTTCCCCTCTAACTACCATGACAGAAAATAAACAAAATTTGGTCTACCAGTTCCAGTCCAGCTCAGGTCATCCCTAAATTTATGGTATCCACATAGCATCTTGTTTCGCACACTGATTTCAGCATATAAAACCAAAGAAACAAACACTTACTGAACTTCAAACAGGAATATGAAAAGTAGCATTCACTAGGAGATAAAAGTGATAATTGCAGGAAAAATACGACAGAAGTATACCACTTACAACATCAGACTTAGCCTGATCTAACTATAAAAAAGAAAAAAAATTGAATTACCTGAAATATAGCAAAAATCCAGGCTTAAACCCCCCTAGTTCCCTTTGTAATCTATTGTCCTCTGCCTACTGCTTTAATTCTTTTTCATTTGCTATAATTCCTTCCAAAGGAGGCAGAAAGTCCTTGAATCATCTGTGGGAAGCACAGGAACTACTTCTTAACTGTACAAGTTTGGCACAAACTGACGGGAACGGTATTTTTTTCTCTCCCCTTTGGCTATCTCATATGAGAATCAAAACCAGTATAGACAAGGGCTCTGACAGCATTTAAAACAACAAATCCCTTTAAAAGCATTTACCAGAAAATACAATTTTTCCTAGATTTTTAAACAGGAATACACGCTGCAAGTATTTTAATGCTGCCCAATGGCATTCATGCTGAAAGATAAAGGATCTATGAAGTAATTTTAGCTTTTCAGCTGCTGAGAATACCCAGGCATTGAATAGAAGAGGTGGATTCAGAATCAGGTTCCAACAGAACTTAAAACAGAGTGTAGCTGCAGCTGTGTACTTAATTTTTTAAGATTTTTAAATGCTTTCTGAACTGCATGTAAGATTAACACTTTTTCTTTCTTTTCATTTCAACTGATAGTTTTTATCTGCTATCACAGACAATTAACATTCCATGTGCAGCTTGGTGAATCTTTTAAAAATAGAGTATTGTTGATTTTTGTCGCTCCTCTTCAAACTACCAGTACAGAAAATACACCATATGGCAAGAAACACAGGAAAGGTGATTACAGAAAACCCAGGTGATGTCAACAAGAAAATCTAGCAGATTGTGCTACATAATGTAAATATATTTTTTCCCTAAATTCCACTATTCTCATCATTTAAGTGTTAACTTGTTCAGCCAAACAGTTAATGCAAATAGTCCAAAATGGCTAAACACTCAAAAAAATATTTTCTTCTTTTCGTTCCAATTATTTTCTATTATTAATTAAGCTGTTAAACCACGCAACAGTTACTATCTTTTTTTAATGTTCAATAATATGTAAACTCTTTAAAGGGATTTTTGTTCCACGTCTCAGCTTTAGATATTAATCAAGAAAATAATTACAGAGGAATTTATTTTAAAAAGTCTACATGCATATAACTATGTACTGTACATGTACATTCAACGAGGTCCAATTAGCTGGAAAGAATTTGCATTTCAGTTAGTGTGAGCTAACAAGACTGTAGGGAGACAATGCAATCCTACTAGCGGGGCAAGAAAGAATGGTGGTTTTCTGTAAGCATTAATTCCCATAACTGATCATTTAAAAATGTTACTGATCTTTACAGTATTTGTTTTTCAAACATCTAGGAGTTCAGTATAANAGATAAACCAAAGATAAACCAGTAATCATAGATGCATTATTTCTGTTGATTTTAGTATTTACGTTTTTTTATTTAACGTCAACAGTTGATCAGTTATTCTAAAGGAGCATTCCTGACATTTGGTGTTTATTCTCAAGATTCATTAAAGGTAGTGGCAAAAAAAAAAATAAAAATCATAAAATCTGTAGGTCTTTTTATGCAAATGTTCCCATTTTCAATAATAATGATACATACGCACAACATACACAGTTGGTGATCTCATTCCTGCATACGTAGTTTCCCTAAATCTCTGTGCCCTCAACTGACTTAGTGGATAGTACCTGTAATTCCCAGAGTTCATTTTGCTGCACATGTTAACAGTTTCTTTAATTTGTAATGACAGTAAAGTGGCCTTTGCTCTTCCCTTATTCACTATTCATTTCTAGGCTTGGTTAAGTAGATAGCTGGGTTAAAGATCAGTGGGTTTTCATGTGACACATTCTGGTATTCATCTAATAGCCCATCAGGACAAAACTGTCCCTGTTCTTGCCAAAATCATGAAAATGGTCTTCCACATCGCATGACAATCAGCCCTCGCTTGCGCTGCAACAACCAAGCTTATATAATTGAGTTGTTTTAAAGACACTTTGTAACTAAGTATTCCACACTGCCTCCAAAACCAGTATACATTTCACCATGCACAAGAAAATTATTCTACTTGTCAGTACAATAATGTAAGCAAAGACTCAAACGGTCGTGCTTACACTTTATCTATGGATAACAACAAAGCTGTAAATTTCGTCTTATCAGGAGTATGATCTCATACTTGAAATTATGCAAAGCCATCCTGATGGTCATATTCAGAGAAGTGGTGATTCTGCTGCGGAAATGTCATCGTTTAACATCCTTTTCTACCTAAGAATTATACAAGGGGCTTTGCAACATCTGTTAGACTCCATGAAATGTTAACAAATGTCTGAAATTTAAAAGGAAGGAGGGAATGGAGACTTATGAAGGAAAACTCCTCTGAACATATATCTACCCAGATATGGGGGGAAATGTCAGCATTGTATTTTCTCTGAAGCATGTCATCCTTACTTTGTAAAACATTTTTCAGTAAGTTTTAATAGGTGACTTCTGACTTATATAACCAAAATGCATAGAACTGATTACGTCATCACATAACAATGAATATTTTTTACCTCCTTGTGTTCCAAATGTCCTTGCTGAATCCTTTTGTTCTATCTTATCAACACTATTGTGCATTTAGGAATCTGTTCTTCACTTTGATGTGTCTGCCTAATTCACATTCGTATTTTACATCTTTCTTTCAGAAGAATTTTCAGGTCAGAAGTGTTAGATAGTCAGATACTCAGACAAGTGAAGCATGGCAGAACATTTCAGTGCCAGTAAAATCTTCCCTTATAATTAAAAAATCATATTTTCAAATTCTTGCACACTCTATTTACCTTTTTTTTTTCCCCAGACAGATATTTAATTTCTTCCCCATTGCACATTAAGTGACGTAACAGCACCTTTACTCTAAAAGAAGGTGATCACAGTGTGAAGGTTGGCAGAGATGCTCAGCTGCAGGTTTGAGAGATGAACATTTGGGGAAAGTTGTTGTCAGCTGCAGGTGATTTTTTTTCTGTTTGTTTGTTTTCTTGTTTCCTTTTCTCCTTTTCCTTTTCATGTGGCTTTTTGTTTATTTAAACAAGCCAATAGTGAGAGTTCAGGTTACTTCAAACTACCTTTTACAGGGGAAATCACATGTAAGTTTCTCAACCTACTTGTGCGAGGAAGATACAAAGCGCACAGACATATATAAATCACAGAACACAGGTGAAATGGAGGATGCTGAAAGTTATTTTAAAAGTAACTTGGTAAGAGCCTTGTAAAAACACAATCTAATGCCAAGTAATAGAAGCTGATTAAGCCCATTAATTTTTCTAAATAATTACTTGCTGTTTAGAAAAGGTGTTGCACACATCAGCGTAGCACTTAATTAGTAATAAACCCTGCATATATATATGAGTAGTACACGAAACTAAAAAGAAAAAAAATCATGCTTTTCTCAGAATAATTTTACATGTCAAGCACAAGTTTGGTATAAGCACTTTGATTTGCAGACAGGTAAACAGGGCAGCTCCTTCTGCACGCGTGACACAGTTTCGCATCTTTTCATTTCATATCTGTGTCGATGCCTTTTTTCAGCACAAAACGATCTATTTTCCCCCTTGTTTATACCAAAGGGAAAAAAGGTAACCATGTTAAGATATGAGAATCTGATTCAAATAGCAGTAGATACAACAGGCTCCAAGAGATTCTGATTTAAACTGTGCATTTAATGAAAGGTCTGTATGGCCCATCACTGATGTAATAGCGCAATTCACACATTCTGTGGAATTAAAAGGACATCTGGCATGCCATAGAAACAAGGGAGATGAACAACACAAAAACAAATGTATTTCACTTTCAAAGAAAATATTTTAAAAACCAGTTGTATCTGCTGAGACAAGTTCAAGGTTCAACAAAAAAATGGTAGCAACCTCATAGGACAGTTAAAATAATTCAACAACTCAATGTATATAAGTCATGAAGAAAGATAGTTAAATACTTTGGTCTAAAAGTCTCTACATTTACACATGTTTACATCCTGAGACTGTCCTTATATTGTGGTGCGTTAGTGGATTACAGCATCTTTCAGCCACTGATTAAGCAAGGTTTGTATTTTTAATATACTACTAAATTCAGCAAACTTTGCCTTTATTTATATTTTTTTTTTAAACATACCAAACTTGTGTAAATTGTCTGCTGGGCACTACTTTAATGCAAGACCTTTACAACAAAATTTATTGTCTGGTAGTTAGTTTCATTATTCTCATCCTTTTCGTACACTGTCTCCATAGCAAGCCAGGTCTTTGGAGCTCACAACAACCCCAAGGGTTTAGGATAAACTTATGATTTAATTATTCAAGAACATAATCTGTTGTGCCACTTCCATCATCCATTGTGTGACTCCCCTAGTAACAATTATTTGGTGTCTAAAGCGTAAGTCTGTCATAATTAAATAGCTAAACTGGCCTAAAATTCCTAATGGTTTATAGAACAGATGAATTTTAGATAACTGCAAAGACACTTAATATGTGAATGCAAGACTGAATTAAAAGCAGCTATGGTTTTGTAATTACTGATTTACTCATAGTACACAGACTTGTCTGCACTGCCCAGTGTCCTACTAGTTCTCTGGACAATTAGGAAAAGCTGCATTAGCAAGAACTCAGCAGTCTCTGTCTCACTTCTCTCTGGAGGACCGGGGAAATGATGAGCTCCATCACCTGGCCAGCAGTAGCAGCAGCCACAAACTCACCTCAGGGACTTGGACAAAGAGATTCATCTGCAGCCTTGGCAGCAACTGAAGTATGCTGTACTAACAGACAGTCACACGACCACACACTGGCACAAAGTCCTTTCATTAAGAGCTGCTGTCTAAGTGACCTGTCACAGAGTCTCATAAAGCAGCATTAATACTGTGGGCCAATATGAGATTGATCTTTGAGCTTCGTGGTCTCCTGTTGACAACAGTGCATTATAAAACCAATACTAAATACTTTATAAACAGGTCTCCCTCCAGTGTATTAGATGAACAGTGCATATTTCATCCCCTATAGTTAGGTACCCTTATATGCATCAGACAATTAAATAATTTATAGGATACTCAGAAGTGCTCTAAGACTCAATAAACTTTCAAATACTTATGAGCTACTATTTTGTTTGAAAACAAATAAAAGCCCCAAACAAACAATAAAACCCCACATACCAAAAAAACCCTTCAAAATCACAAAATCCCAAGCACTGGCTCACCTGCTGAGCATACAGTGTCTGTAGAATCCCATTTTTATAACATCTTTTCACCTGAAATATCCTTGTTTCAAATAAACCCAGCTACCCACTTAGTTAAAAATAAAAGACACTTACTACTTTTAAAATATTACTATATTTTACTACTACTACAATATTACTTCCATTACTCTATACTATACAAAGCTGGTGAGGGGCCTGGAACACAAACCCTATGAGGAGAGGCTGAGGGAGCTGGGGTTGTTTAGCCTGGAGAAGAGGAGGCTCAGGGCAGACCTCACTGCTGTCTACAACTACCTGAAGGGTGGTTGTAGCCAGGTGGGGGTTGGTCTCTTCTCCCAGGCAACCAACAGCAGGACAAGGGGACACAGTCTCAAGTTGTGCCGAGGGAAGTACAGGCTGGATGTTAGGAGGAAGTTCCTCACAGAGAGAGTGATTTGCCCTTGGAATGGGCTGCCCAGGGAGGTGGTGGAGTCACCATCCCTGGGGGTGTTCAGGAAAAGACTGGATGAGGCACTTAGTGCCATGGTCTAGTTGACTGGATAGGGCTGTGTGCTAGGTTGGACTGGATGATCTTGGAGGTCTCTTCCAACCTGATTGATTCTATTCTATTCTATTCTATACTTTAGCTTCCTTTGCTCGGCATCAGACTTCTTTTTGGTCCTTTTGTATGGTCTGGCCAATGTGGCTTCGAGACCTTTCTCTGCAGTGACTGACATCTGGAACACCCTTCTGCATTTCTCTCCCTCATTCTCCAACTATTTTCAGCCTTCATCTGGAAACAATATGTCTATGTTCTCATATCTATGTTTCTTAACTTCTAGTAATGTTGTAGGTTAAAAGTTAACTGTGGAACTTCTAGGTGAAACTTCATTCCCACTGGGACAAATCCCAACGAGGGGGAGGCACTGGACCACGTGTAATGTTATCCCCTTCCCTTTCCTGGCTTTCCTGTATTTAAGGAGCTGGAATATCTGGGGAGATCTCCTCTTTGACTTGTGGCTCTTGGTTTTCTGCATGGGTTTTTCTACTGTTTGCGTCTCTGATTTTCCTGCTGCGTAGTTCAGGCCCGCCACCTGGAATCTGTTTCACTGCATGGCCGGGCCACACTCATTCCATTGCCAATTTCTGGTTTTGTACACATATTTATGTATCTATTTCCCTTCCCCAATATCCCTTTACCTCCCATTTTGCCTTAATACCTTTTAGGATTAGTTGAAATTACTTGTTTCACTTCCAATTCAGTGCAAGTCTATTCAATATTCCTTTCACCTTTCCCTGCCTATCTTTTCCCTATAGGGGAGAAGGCAGGGAAGAGGGAAGTAACCTCCATTCTGTAAAGTGGACTTTAGCCAGGGAAGCTCAAACCAGGACAGAATAAATTGGCACCCAATGTGGGGCTCTAATCCACAACCCTGAGATTAAGAATATACTTTAAATGGCTGCCAGTGAAAATGTCCCAGTGTGGAGCCTATGGCGGAAGGCACCAAGAGAAACATGGTATCACTCACGTGGATTCTGGGGTAGGAGATACAAAGGCTCAGAGGCTAATTATACTCCAGCAGAAAACGAAATATTGTTTGCTGCGAGCGAGTTCAAGCTGCTTCTGAAGTGATCAGAACATAATCACAGCTCCTTCTAGCACCCAGACTACAGTTCTGACCTGGATGTTTAAAAGGAAAGGTGTCTCTCCACATCATGCAACAGATGCCACTTTGAGTAGATGGTGCTGATAACTCCGTGAGCCTGAATGAGAAGTCCGTAACACCCTGGTGTTGTGGAAGTGATTATGGTCTTACTAGAATGTAGACTTTGGAATGCCACCAGAGAACGCAGTGACTCATGCTGAGGAAGCCTCCCATATCTTTCTGATAATGAAAAGAGCCATACTTTGTTCACAGATGGATTATGCCATCTTGTAGGAAGTAGAGATGGAAGGCTGTTGTTTGGAGCCCAACAGAGAGAGTTGCATGAGCAAGAGATGGAGAAGGTGAATCAAGCCCATTTGCAGAGGCAGAAGTCATTCAGCTGGCCCTGGACATAGCCAAATGAGAGAAGTGGCCAGTACTTTACTGATTCACGGATAGTAGCAAATGCCTTACAGCTGTGGCTGAAGGAATGGAAACAGGATGGTTGGCAGCAAAAAAGGAAAGCTATTTGGGCTGCTGACCTGTGGCAGGACATTGCTGCCTGTCTAGAGACATTGCCAATAGAAGTTCAGCACATAAATGCACACATACCTAAAAGCAAAGCCACTGAAGAATACCAATAGAACCATCAGGCAGATATAGCTGCTAAAGTCTCCCAAATGGACTTAGATTGGAAACACCAAGGTGAACTGTTCTTAGCTTAGCGGGCCCATAACTCTTCTGGTCATCAAGGAAGAGATGCTGCATACAGTGTTGCTGCAGACATGTGACAGATCAGTGGATATACCTATAGACATCATCACACAGGTTATTTATGGCTGTGACATATGTTCTGCTATAAAGGAAGCTAAGTGAATGAAACCTTTGTGGTATGGCGGGCAATGGTCAAAATACAAGTATGGAGAGGCATGGCAGATCCATTACATCACCATTCCTTGAACTTACCATGGTAAGAAATAGGTGATGACTATGGTAGAGGCAAGCACTGGATAGTTTAAGACACATCCAGTACCTCATGCTACTGCCTGTAATGCTACGCTGGGCCTGGAAAGACACATTTTGTGAAGATATGGTACTCCAGAGAGGCTTGCATCAGATAATAGAACTCATTTCCAAAATAATCTTGTATGCAACTGGGCCAAAGAACAGGGTATAGAATGGATATATCATATCCCCTACTATGCACCAACTTTAGGAAAGATTGAGTGCTACAACAGCTTACTGAAGACCACCCTGAAAGCAATGTGGAGTGGATCTTCTGGAAACTGGCACAAACATCTAGTATGAGCCACTTGGTCGGTAAATAGCAGAGGATCTGTAAAATGAACAGGTCGTCCTCAGCTCTGTTGCAAACAGTAGAAGGTGATGGAGTTCCCATTGGTCATGAAAGGAATCTACTGGGGAAAACTGTGTGAGTCTTTTCTCCTTCCAATGGGGGTAGACATATCCAAAAGGTGGTCTCTGCTGGAGGTCCTGGACACGCATGTTGGGTTATGCAATACAATGGTGTAATCCAGCATGTTCCACAAAGGAATTTAATTCTGGCTGATAGAGTCTAATTTCAGAGTGTGTAATATAAGTTAGCATATAATAGTCACAAGTTGTTACAAGTTCTTTTTAGCTTATTTTCTAGATAGCATGTGGCATCCTAAAGAATCCAGAATGAACCCACAGCTTACAAGCACCTACTCTGAGGAACCCTGTATCTCCTCACCTACTAAGAGGAAGACTATTTCCCTTCCTCAGTATCCCTCTACCTCCCATTTTGCTTGATACCTTTTAGGATTAGTTAAAATTACTTGTTCAACTTCCAATTCTGTTCAAGTCTTTTCATTATTTCTTTCACCTTCCCCTGCCTATCTTTTCCTCACAGAGAAGAAGGTGTGGAAGAGAGGAGTAGCCCTGGAAGCTCAAACCAGGACAAGTAAAAAGAAAGAAACCAACTTTTTAATTTTACTAACTCTGAATAGTGTTTTGGAGATAAAAAGTTTGTGTGAAAGATGTTATACAATGACATCTCTCTATTAAATCATAAAGAGTGCAGAGGCAAGAGCTTACAATTATAAATTAGCTTTAAAACGTCCTATTTTGTTAAATTTAATATACAAGAAAATAGATTTTTTTTCCAACAAGTGACTTCAACATAAAATGAAAAAATAATATGAGTAATTCATTCACACTTTCAGAAAAAAAAAAATCTATTGGCCTGCTTTTCAAAAGTTGTGGAAAACTTGCAGTTCTTAGACAAATATTCCTGAGAACATTCAGCACATTTGGGAGAAGATCAGGATATGTACTTCTCTTTCACCACCACCTCAAACAGAGAAGTTGTTCTCAGTATTTCTGCCATAGTAGATGAAGAGATGGTAACTGTATATAAAATCTGACAGCAACACAGGAGATGTGAACAGATTGAGCTCTTATAATATTAAGACATTACAGGACAAATAAGGTTGCTACTTGGTTGGTTTATCTTCAAAACACTAAAAAGCTGTTTATGAAGAGTTTGAAATTTTCACTGTCTGAATCTCTGTTAAGCTGAAACCTGTAAGCAGAATTTTGCATTATCTAAGTCGTTCTCAGCTGAATGTCTGTAAATTTGTTTTAGCCCACTTTACAAAGTGTAGAGTTTTCTCCCTGGGAGTAGTTCCCAAACCACCAGAGGCGTGGACCTTTGTATAGTATTGCGGATGCCATGGTTTCACAGACAAGCCACATTAATACAGGATAGCAAGCATCTGGAACCCACAGCTGTGTGTACTCCAGCCCCAAAGCACCCACAAGTCTATGCCAATTCAAACCCCTATTCCCAACCCACAAATGAACCACACTGGTTTTCTGTCTAAGCCAGACCTGAAACTGAAGCTTTCATTTTCTCTCCTTTCACACAATTGAGGAGAAAATGGGAGCACTGGGGAGAAAGGGCAATTATATTCTAAAGGAACATCACAATGCACAGTCCCTATCTTGGATTTTACATACAGCCTGCTTGGGCCTTCAAAGTGCTATTTAAACACTAAACTGGATTTTGTTTTTACAGTAATTGTAACTGATTTACATGACTGGCACCAAAGAAGCATCTGCAAGTCTATCTGTTATGGAAAGACCAAGAATTTATTGGTCAGTGGAAGATGTTGAGTGATAGGAGAAAGGGTTGTAGAGCATGGTCCATAGGCAATTGTGTTGTCGCTTAAGCCCTTGTATGTAGGACACTACTCTGCCCTTTGGCCTGTATCTAAAAGACACAAAGACAGTTTTAACCATCACTTTGGAAGAAAGTCCTATGCTACACATTCAGTAGTTGTTAATAACTTGATTACATATATGACTGAGAAGGATATAACATGTCCTTCCCTTTATTAAACACTCTGCATCCTCTGCAGCACAATTCTTAAATCTTTCTGAAGCCAGATAGGGAAAGGCAAGTACTTCCAAATTACTTCAGCCTGAATTTTGTTAAGATCTCCCACTTTGTACTAATGAGTCCTGAAACAAAAGGCTATGCCTGTTATTCCTTTTTACCCTCTGGGATGTGGATGCTTCAGCCTTGCACTGTATACCAAACAGAAGCTTCAGCTATTGGACATAAACATTTTACCACCTGTGATTAAATTGCTTTTCTTACTACTTTTAATCTGAAACTGGTCGTGCAAGTTCCTGTGGGGTACATAAACATCTCTTCAAAAACTTATGATATTGCAGGAAAGATTTTATTTTTTTATGCCAAATACATCTTGGAAACATAGGCAAGAAGTGATCACTGCTAGGAGTGAGAGCCCCCAAAACAAGATGGTTACTTAGAAAATGGACACTAACATCAGCTGATTTCTGCCCAGGTTGACTGATGAGAGTGAAGAAAGCTCTCTCTCAATCATTCATCCTCATTCACCCTCGGAGCATTCCTTCTCATTCATGCATATGCTCTGAAAGACATAGGGCAGGAAAATGTGACAAGTATGGCTGTGCATCAATGCCCACAGAGCTCCCTCTCTTTCCCAACATCATTCTCACTGTTTTGGTTTCCATTATGATTACTAAAACTGAGCAGCAAAACTAATAGCCCATTACATATATTGGTTTAGGTCTAATTGGGAGATTGTATGCTAAAGACGGAACTACAAGAGATCATCACTACAGCACACTTGTATAACTATCAGTTCTCCACTGAGCTCACTTCCAGGTTACCTCTGAATATACCAGAAGTCAAGCCTAAGGAAAAACTAGTTCCACTTTAGGAAAATGGAGGTTTTTTCTAAGTAGAAAATAACCCGGGAGAATGTCAACAATCTATACCCCTGTTGTCCATATCTGCTAAACAACAAGTTTAAGGGTTTGTCTGCTGATGAGCTACTGAGTAAGCATTTATTAATAGGTGATACATAGCTCAACAAGTTTAAAATAGCACAAGTGTTCCACTCTCCTCACTGTTTAGCAAGCTAAAGCAAAATCTGGTGAGTATCTAGAAAGATTTTTAACCTCCTGAAAACATAATATTCTCTCATCACTCTGAAGGTATCTTAGAAGAAAAAACAAACAAACACCAGGAAAAAAAACCACCAAAACCAAATCAAACCAAAACCAAACCCCTATGTAAACCTGCAAGGAAGGAATGTTGCCTAATCTTTTGCTTAAAAGATTTTTTTTTTTTTTAAATTTGTCTTAGAAGCATGTTTGGATGGAGGGAGAAATTCTGACTTACATATCTCTCTCTATATATACAGAAGCCTTATTTCTTTTTTTTTTCTAGAGGGCTGGTCCTCTGGGACTGAGCCATCTAAAGAAGAAAAATCTCAGTGAGTTTTAAATCAAAAAGACTAAAAGAGTAAGGCAATGTAAAAATTTTAACAATGAAAAATTTCCCCCTATTCATATTCCCTCCTGACATACAAGATTAATACAAAAAGAAATCAGAAAAACTAAAACCCTGACAAGCCAAGCAAAATCAGTGCTCAAGGAGGTTTGTTTGCTTTGCAGGTCACTTTTCAAGAGGAATAAAGGATAGGCATCAATGTAAATACATAGAAGACTATATTGTGTCATACACTTGACTTAACAGAAGAGCTAACTGCACAAAGGTAATTGAGGTGAAAAGAACACCTAGAAAGCATTAAAGAAGACAGTTGTTTCCTGTCAAATAACACAGAGTTCTTGAGAAAAAAAATTCCTCTCAGTTTAAAAACTGTAAGAAATTAATCTTGAACTACCAGCTTTTATATGCTCCTGCATTCACACTGTTAAAAAAAAACCAAACAAACAAGCAACCAAACATTTCTATGGAGGAAATGGGGGAAAATGTCTGCACTTTTATCAATAAATTAATTTCTATTATGTTTTATACTGGAATTTTCATAAACTTTTATCTGTTTTTCTAACACATTTGTGATTTCAGAGAGAGTAATTAAAACCCCATGGTACCTATTTTTAAATGTTATACTTCCCATCTCTTTTTTTTGTTCAGGATCCTGTCACGACAGTTTTACTTACTGTTGTGTAGAGACCGTATTCACAAAATCTTGGCCTTTCAGTATTCTACATACCATGTTGAGTTCATTTGCATTCGATTCCTGAACTTTGGTAAACAAGAAAACACCTTTGTTTATCTGGCAAGCTGGGATCCTATACTTGTGTACACATGCAGAGAAGCTGATTTTCACAAGGTGTAAAGCAACAGATGCTTTGTTTTTGAGAACAGAACCAAACCCACAAAATAAATCTGTTTAAGAAGCTCAACTATTTTGAGTTTTCACTTAAAGACAATCAGAGGATTATTTGCTCAAGAAATGAGGGACAGCTTCACTGCTGTTAGCTGAATGTATTTGTATTAAAACAAAGTCTAACAGTCTTAAAACCAAGCTCAGCCCACCTCCTTCCTCTAGCTTCACTGGGTGTTGTACAAATAAGAGAGAGTTCCTATCCTATCCTGAACAATCAAGAGAGACAACAGATAGCAGAAAGAAAGTATCTCATTTTTAGTATAGGGAAACTGATACATAAGCTGGAATTTTAAAGTGTTTCACATGCATCACTCGCCGCAGATTTTTGAAGAGCCAAGAGCAGCAGACTACTAATTGAACAACAAATTATTAGTAAGATGCTTCACCAGAGCTTTAAAATTGACTGGATGTAGAGTTTGGAGTTACTGAAAAAACACTGCAAAAGGTTTAGTAAACATTCTAAAAGTCCTGTTGGTTTCTCCCTGACACCCCTCTTCTGTCACCTCAAACACTAATTCATTCAGTATCTCTTACAACTCACTAAGTCCAAGACATACACAAATACTAATTTCATTCAATATCTCTTACAACTCACTAAGTCCAAGACATACACTTTTTATCATAACACAGAGACAGCAATTAGAAACACAGTCAGGTGCTGTCAGGTTGTCTTCCTAATCCTCAGTGTAACTTGATCTCTGGAGGTCAAGTGCATGAATTGATACTGGTGCCTTGGAGGACAGTCATAGAATCATAGAATGGTTTAGGTTGGAAGGGACCTCAAGGATCATCCAGATCCAACCCCCTGCCATAGGCACTGGCACAACAGTTTCATTGCTGATTGTTCTGCAAAGGAACATCAAGATTCACTAATCCTGTAGCAAATGAAACACGCATGATCAGCAAGCAAATAAAACAGGTGGAGGAAAAGCTTATATATAGCACTAGAAACTGAAAGTTACAGGTCATTCACATAGCTGCCCACTTCCAAAAACAATTCTGGAGTACATTTCATTTGAATTTGAAATGCATGTTTCCAGTGAATTTCAATACATGTTTGATTTACAAATTCCAGTAAAAATGTGCCACAGCTGGCAGAATAAATTACTATAATAAATCATTATTAAATAACTGTAAATCTTTAGAATGGCATAATGTCTTATAAAAAAAATACATGCAAAAGTGAATATTTGTGGAGAAACATTCTTCATATAGTGGAAAACAAATTGCAAAACTTACCATCCTGCTAGTACAGGATAATTCAATGAGTAAATGCTGGAATAAAATTCACATAAACAGTGCTTAATCTACTGCAATTTCATGTTAACAAGTGCATCTGAACAAATTGCATGGTAAAGGCTGATGGTAAAAGTACTGTATTTCAGAGCTTTCTTATGCTAAACATTCACATTTCTGTTAAAAACCTCCGTCTTTTGCAATGCATCATCAGAGCAGAACATTTCGTTTCCAAATACCATGGAAACATTGCTAACTGTACCTTTGGATTTTAGAAACATATTCTATGCTTCTGGGATTTTTTTTTTCTGGAGGGAAAAAAAAAAAACAAACAAACAACAACAATGATGAAAAAAAATCCCCAAATAAAAAAGACACAAAAAGCCAAACCAAACAAAAAAAAGTAATCAACCAAATAAACAACAACAACAAAAAAACACACCCCAAAAATTCAAAACACAGCACCAAAAAGCCCCCAAATCTTTCTTTTTAACCTGTGCTCCCTCTCATGTGCAGCAGATGGATTTTACAGTAATCCATTGCTGGAGGAACCAGCTGAAAACTATTTGCTCATTCCCAAACTTCCCATGCCTTATTTAGCTCTTACAAGACTTCATTTGTCAAAGTGCAGACACAGTGCTGATGTCGCACCCAATGGCGCATTTCTATAGTCAAGATGAGCTGCAGCACCACGACAGGCCCAGGAGTACCTCGCTGCTGACTGTGATTGCTTCCACTGCCTCTTGGGATGGGTAAATTATTAACTGACACTTTCACAACTGAGCAACTGTCTAAGATAAACCCATTAAAACTGTTAGCCTACAGAACACTTCACACTCCTGGTTTGTTAAATCTTTGTCAAAGTCATCATTTGCCTGAGCTCTTTAAATATACATATGCGTCTATATGAAATCTATTTATATAAAACTTTTCCTCTGTCTTTCCCTCTCTCATTTTCTTTGACTGAATGAACTCAACCTCATATTTACAGGAATGATGCTAAAGATGCTGAAATGCCATTATGAAATAGGAATGAAAAATGCTTATCAAAGATAAAAGTATACTAAGCATGGTGATTCACCTGATTAACTCAACTGCAAAATTCACTGCAAAGATACGATAAGTAAGCAATGCAGGGAGACTGTACCACAACCAACATGTCAGTACAAATTTGAAACAGTAACACAGTGTCAAGTGGCAATGGGTGCTGGAAAATTTACCAGCTCAGGCATAAGGATCCATAAACTCAAAGAAGAAAGAACAATAAAAATATTTTCCATGCATATATGAAAAAATCTCTTAGATGAGGTGACAAGCATATTCTTGCAAAGCCAGAAGAAGCACGCTGATACTACATACACTTTTGTTCTTATCTTTATGAACGCTAAAGAGAATCACGATGTTAACTGAATTAACCCACTCTTTAAAAAAAAACCCGAAGAAACAAACAAAATAAAACAAAACAAACAAACAAAACCCAAAACCCAAACGCTTACAGTTACTTCACTGTAATTTATAGTCTGGTCCAGATTTCACTTTAATCCAAGGAAGAAGACAAAGAAGTATTAGCTGATGCATTACTAATATAAAATTTATTTTTCCCCAACACATATCATATACCCAACTACCCTACTGCCCTGTTCCTACTGAAAAATAAAATCAATTAATCATATAGGAAGTAGAACTGTTTAACAAGCGAATTTCTACTTCATTCACAGACAAAGTTGTCATGGGCACTCCCTCTTACACGAGCACGGAAGAAAAGCCACACTCTAAGTCCAAATCCAACCACACTTGCCATAACATGATCATGAAACTGCACGTAATTAAAATGGTTTGTAGAAAGTAAGAACACGCCTGAACGTTATGGGTATGCATGGAAGCAACAGGAAAAAACAGCATCAGTGAAGTACCTTTTCTAGTGGATTAAGAAGCCAAGAAATAAACAGTGCTGCACTCTAATGCAGATCAATTTAATAGCTTATCATGCAGCCTCCTCACAGAGAAAAATATACAGTCCCTCCAAGTAGGGTTAATTTTTGGGGAGCCTGATTTAATGCTTATAGGTACTGATTTGCTGTTCCAGTTGACATCTGTCACAGCTGTGGATGGTTAGAGTAATCAAAGGCTGACAGGTCCTAAATCAAGAAACCAAATTTACAAGTCACTTCTAAGGGTGTTACTTTAAACTGTTTATAAAGTGGGAATTATGCTTCAGCTACCTAATAAGGATACAGCAAAGATTTACATTAAAAAATTACTTACGTGCAAATACTTACGCAGGTGACAAATATTATTTCAAGAATGAATGTTTTACCATACAGGAAGCACAGCTGGTTTATGACACCAAATTAACAGAAATACTCAAAACCATTACTCCAGTATCTGTCTAACCAATGTGTGTGAGTCTGTGTGTGTACACGTATCCTAGTGTGTGTGCACATCTAGGAGTGTATGTGTATACACACACACACACAGAGTCACTCCTGTTAGAATTCCTTTTTTTCCAGCCAAAAGGGAGTGCCTGTTTTTTTCTTAACTGGAATTCAACGTGGAGCTCAGAAGGAATTTTGAGGGGGCAGGACAATAGTTTGTTTTACCCATACTATTCTATATTCTTTCTGATTAATGTGAGATAGGGAACTAAATTACAGGTTTACCGGGATACCAGCAATCATAAACCCCACAAAAGTGTTGTCTAAAAGATTACATTATATCCACAGATGTATTCCTAATGCTCATACACACTAAAAAAATTGTGCAAGCTGTGTCTCACTGTAGCATAAAATAATCTGATCCTGATCTCCTCCACGCAATTCATCCCCTAACAAAAGTATTAATCTAGTTCTCTATCCTTTTAGCTTTCTTGTTTGTCCTCAACTGTAAAATCCATAGTCTGAAGACCATTTTATTAAAAACTTTCTAACCATGCTGCTCATATGCGTCCTTATTGTCATAGGACGTTTACCTTACCCACTGCTACACCTTTGGAGTCCAAAGGTTTCTCTGCCTGCAGCGGCAGCATTCAGTGATGCTGTGCTACTAAAGTGTGAACCACAACACACAATGTATTTTGCTAGTGAATTTCTAATTGCTGATTTTAGCAAACCATTAATATCATGTCCAGATTTATTCTATTATTTATATTGCCACATGAAACATCAGGGGGCAAATGCTATGCAGTGTCTTTTAAACTTGTAAATGAAGTATTCTCCCTTATTTGAAACTCAGCTAGTACATTGTTTCATGCAGTACATACCACACACATTACAAAGAAGTGGCAGCATAAGTGCATGCCCATGGAAGTAAGAACATCATAGCTTTTGGGGGGAAAGTCCCTAATGTCAGTATTTCACTGTAACAAGTCACAGCAGGAAAGACCTTGAAGAAGCATCTCCTCTGACAAGTTCCAGTTTAAGATGCTGTTATCTGCACTGGCGGAGAGTCTCCTCCATGCTCTGAATTTGACTCCTGAGGCTTTCTATGTGCACTGAAGTAGCACAACTGCCATCACTAACATCCCAGAACATAAGGAGATAAAATGTTCTTATTTTAAAAGAAAGGGGGGAAAAGAAATTATCAGAAAAGGCTATGTCCTCATCAGCTGGCATGTAAGAGTACGCCATAATTTTTGTATGCAAGGCATTTAGGCTTCTCAAGTGGTATGAATGGAAGCTCCTAAAACGCCAAGCATCAGAAGTTTGTAACATCAAGAAAAACCAAAGAACCTATGCAGGAAAAGTGAAAATTACTAACCTATGAGAACATACTTCCTTGAATTAAAATAAGCATCTACCTGCAAAAGTATTTGATATCCATCTCCATTTTTAACAACTACGTGTTACAGTTTCGCCAGTGCCAAAAGGAAGGATTCCAGCAAAGAAGCACTCTGAACATACGAAATTGCAAATCTACCACCGAACAAAGCACCTGGCAGAGAAATCATGGCAACTTGGAGATATGAAATGGAAGCATGGAAGGCAGTGGTGATTTACTACAAGTAAAACTAACATGCTGAGAAAAATGCCTTGTACTGTCTCAGCAACCACAGAGCTGGCTGCACAGCAAATGGAGAAATTACTTCCTGATAGTTTTGTATTTGCACACATCACACCTTAAAGTCTTCTACTACAAAAAATGTAAGAGTCTCCTCTGGAAGACCTGTGTCAAAGAATGGCAAGAAAAAATAACAAAAGCCTAATAGGGAACAATTTTTTAAAGTATTTGTTTGAATTACACAGTATGTGATTGGCATTAAAATACAACTTAATGTGGCTCCCTAAAAAAACCTCATTCTCTTCCCACCCACACAGAGTAATTTTGTTTAGAGACCTTCATTTCTTTTGGCTTTAGCCCATATAAGGGGTGTGTGATAGAGTTAGTGCCAGTAATTGCTTCCATACAATACAAATGTTTGAAAACATTTTGCATACTTACTATGATTATGTATGACATTCATATTGTATTTTAAACTCCAGTGGGCTTTCAGATTTTAATTTTGCACACAGAAAGCACAGACACAGCACAGAAAGTCCATTTAATATATCTAAGAGAAATTAGCTGATTTTTATTTAATACTGTATGAACTCTTAGCCTCTCAACTTCTGTTTTTTCCATTGAAAACAAAAGTATGTACATTGGCATTAAGGCTAAGGAGCTACACACACAAGTTTGATTGCATATACATTAACACAGCGCGTGAAACCGGACGGTATGCAAATAGCTGTACTTCTGCAGTTATTGTATGTATGTTAGCTGCTGGCAGAAATAATCATGTCTAGTTCGAAAAAAAACCTGCAAAAACCTTATCCCATCACATATACATAGCTATTAAATCCCTTAATTTTACATGTGTAAAATTATTCAGATGCAGTTTTTTAGAAATGAGGGGTTTGTGAGGGAATTTTAACACAGTAGAACATGCTCTTTTATAGGTGCAATGCTGTGCATGTCTCAAATTATCAATAAAATTCTCCACATACCTAATGACACATTACTTGAAACATACTCCTGTTTCTTTACAACACCCAGTTTTAATCTATGACTTAGCAAACAATTCTATCAATTCTATACTGAGTAGTCAGTCAACTGGTCTCAAATTTCTGTTAACTGAAACAGTAGGAAATTAGATTACACATATAGTCTGTTCATGAGATACATCTTTTCTTTTTTTTTTAGTAGAGCTTGAGTTACATAAGTTGGCAAGCTCCATTTACCTGCAGATTCAGATCTTCATCCTGAACCCTCCACTGACTGGTTGCTATTTTCTCCTACTTTTTTATCTCACTCAGTGTTGCCACCACTGGTGCCTCAAACACCAGATGAAAGGAATACAGTGTGAAAACAACAACAACAGACATCTAAAGTGATGTTCATCTAGCATCACAGGTAAAGCATAGACTCTTGGACTATAATAGGTTATCAGTCATAGGTTTCTAGCAAAGCTCTCCCCAAGTGGTTTACAGGTACAACCAAACAGCCCACCTTCTTGTTCAGGATAACGAACAGTATCAAATACATTAAACTAACATTCATTTAAGTGTTTAAACCAGGAGACAGATGACGAACAGTAGAAATGGAAAACCCTTATAAATCCTTCACATTGCCCAGCACACCGAGAAAAGCAGTTTTACCACTGCTTTTCAGGGAGACAAGGAAAAGAGATGCCACAAAGGTCACAGAAACAAACGATTTCCTACAGCTGTAGGATAATTGCAGGTACAGATCTATAGCAACAAGAGTTCATTTTAAGGAGAGTATCTCAGCTTCTTCATTCTCTGATCTTCCCTCTCTCTCTCTCTCCCCATCCTGTTCCACTCTTACCTGACTTTTCTCTACTCAATTCTCTTTGAGTGAAAATGTCTCAAGTCCTGACCAATAAGCACAAAGTCTTCCTACTTTCTGTGCTTTGGTTTATCAGTGCTAATACTTCCACACATTCTGATGCCTGCTTTGACAGAGATGATATAGGTCATGACAAATCATCAGTCTGTTACACTGACAATCTTCCCTTGTCTTCCCTCAACTCCTTCCAAATCATTACTTCTGTGATACATATATGCCAGCTTAAGCCCGAATTTGTCATGGCCACAAATATTTTGTTCCTCTTGACTTCCAAAGGCCCATCAACCATTCTTGAAAGACAGAACAGAACACCTCCTTTTTCTATTAAACATTGCCTTCATATTCTTCAGTTTCTTACATCTGAACACACAGAAGACAACCCTCAGTTTAGTGAGGTTCACTCTGTCCTATTTTCATTTTTCAAACATTCATGCTCTGCTGCACAACCTGCAAATGTATTCCAGCTATGCCATACACACTTGTGTCACTATGGGGCTTCATGCCCCGTACAAAAAATATGTTTGGCCTTAAGAAACACCACTCTGCTAAGGCTAAGGAAGGGCTCATACCTAAATCTATTTCTATGTAATGCAGAGTTACTAAAAGACATAGAGCCAGCAGTGTGCCCAGATGGCCAAGAGAGCCAGTGGCATCCTGGCCTGCATCAGGAATGGTGTGGCCAGCAGGAGCAGGGAGGTCATTCTGTCCCTGTACTCTGCACTGGTTAGACCACACCTTGAGTACTGTGTCCAGTTCTGGGCCCCCCAGTTTAGAAGGGACAT
>WAAF01018330.1:160402-192902 GCA_013400475.1 Tricholaema leucomelas
ACTGGAATGGGCTGCCCAGGGAGGTGGTGGAGTCGCCGTCCCTGGAGCTGTTCAAGGCAAGATTGGACGTGGCACTTGGTGCCATGGTCTAGCCTTGAGCTCTGTGGTGAAGGGTTGGACTTGATGATCTGTGAGGTCTCTTCCAACCTTGGTGATACTGTGTGTGATACTGTGTGATACTGTGTGACATTCTGAAGTTAAATTACCATAAAGAAACTTAATTTGAACAGAATGTGTAACACTGCTTACATTTCGAAGGACTACCACTTTTTACAGTGAGGCTTCACTGAGTCTATAGCTGTGCCACTCCACTCAGTGGGATTCAGCCATGCTAATTCTCTGGGAATACATGTATTATCACCTAAACAACAGTTGTGAAATGTGGCTTTCCAAATGAACTATCACTTCTCTTTCTTTTTTTGTTCCATACCGAGTCAGAAGAGGGAAAAAAAAAGTTGCAGATTCCCAATGGAGGAGATGCGTCCTTGACTCCCACTCTTAACAGCACCTTCTCCCAGCAGAGAGTTAAAAGAACCTACTTATACTACTTACATTTAGTTCTTGCCAGAAGGGAGTATTTGTATTTCAGAAGGAACTCACACATTTAACAGTCACCAGTATCATCTTCAAATGCTTCTGATTGTTGCTATCATGAACTCTCTCCTGGGCGACAAAGACCGTGCTTTTTACGCAGATGTTAGCTTATCACAGGTGGACCCAGGCTAGTAGTAAACTTCTTCCTAAAACATATTTCTGCTGAACACAATGTGTCATCGAACAATGGAATAGCACAGAATCTCCCTGACAAGCACCAAAAGTGAATGCAGGAACAGTTATCACCTGATTCACATCAACCAGCTACTAAACCTAAGTGACTATTAAGGCAGCCAAAGGCAAGCTCTGTTTTTTTTTTGGCTTTCTCTATGTTCAGCTGGTAATGCCAATGTTAATTACAGATGAAGTTTCAATGTTCCAGTCACACCGATACATATAAATGATTGTTTCTACTGTCCAGTAGGCAATTTCCTTATATGATCTGTAACAGTGTTTATCATTATTTGTCTACAGAACTTTAAAGATTTTATCTCAGAGGAAAAAAAAAAACAAACAAACAAAAAACCTAAGCACAAACTAATAAAAAACACAGAAGAGAGATTCATAGTTGAAGGGGCCCAAATTTTCAGTTTAACATATTTAATGACTGCTGAGCACCAGAATCTCAGCAAACCAATATGAGAATACACCCTGAAGAATCCTAATTCCTTGACTCAATAGGGGATATTCTTAAGTAATTACTGTGTCCTGTTACAGTTAGGTATTAGAAAGAGATGTAAACAATTTTACATTTCACCCTGTGTGTCAAATTTCTTGGGTTTAATGTTTTCTATCAGAACTTTAATGATCTTTTAATGTAGATTTTTTTTTCTTGAGTGATATATCATATTTAACTCTGTAACTATCAATCAATATTCCTTTTAATTGAGGTTAATTTCTTTCAACTTTTCATAAACTTCCCCTTGGAGCACTGAGGGCTCTTGCACCTGCTGAAGAGCTTAAGTTTATCTCACAAACTAGAAGTATCTTCTGTTCTCAGTCACAGACAGGACCATTCCCAGGTTCTCTTAAGACATTGCAAGAACATTTTCTAAATCAGACAGTAGCTTTAAAACTATATTTGACAGTACAGCAAACAAAGGAGAGAGGATAAGGAGGGAAAGAGCATGGTGAAAAAAAGACATAGCGTAAGATTGCTTATAATTGTATCAGTATCTAATGTTACCATCTTGGGGCAGAGCTTCCAAAGTACAGGTGAAGTCAAAGTATAACAGTGTCTTTTCATACATACATATATACAAAGATAAAGGTATAAAAAAAGTCTTAGTTGATTTCTCCCAAACAGAGAAATGCAGAGAAAATCAAGATAAAGATGTCCCTCATCCTCACACTATACTTACACTATAAGTTAACAGATCTCCTGATGTTTTGGGCAGTACCAGTCCACACTGTCCAATAAAGAATTTGTTAAAGGGATAACAACTTAGTTGGTTGTTCCAATGGTCGGTTACTGACCTGCTCCTACTGACAGTCTTTATACATACATTTTCAAATGTCTTGACTACCAGTAAAAATATTAAGGATTAGAAGGAAAGTGAAGTGTTTAGAATAAAATAGAATTTAGAATAGAATTTAGAATAGAATAGAATCAATCAGGTTGGAAGAGACCTCCAAGATCATCCAGTCCAACCAGCCCTATCACCCAGCCCTATCCAGTCAACTAAACCATGGCACTAAGTGCCTCATCCAGTCTTTTCCTGAACACCCCCAGGGATGGTGACTCCACCACCTCCCTGGGCAGCCCATTCCAAGGGCAAATCACTCTCTCTGGCAAGAACTTCCTCCTAACATCCAGCCTATACTTCCCTTGGCACAACTTGAGGCTGTGTCCCCTTGTCCTGTTGCTGGTTGCCTGGGAGAAGAGACCAACCCCCACCTGGCTTCAACCACCATTCAGGTAGTTGTAAAAAAAGATGTGAAAAGATGCAGCAAAATGCTAATACACAGAATTTTTGAATAGTTCAATAAAAGTTTAGTCCCAGACTAGATAGTTACAACAGTGGATTCTTTAAATCAGGCTGCAAGGCCTGAAAGGCTTTGATGTTTCACATTGATGTTGTTCTGGTGTTTGTTGCAATACAGCAGTAACTAAATCAATCACCCTAAATCAAAGATGTGAGCAACACTGTACTAGTCACTGCATGAACACTAAGTATTACCTGAGACCTTGCAAATTAGGACTAGGTACAAGTCAATAGGGAAAAAGAGGAAGAGAAGTGCAGGACAGGGAAAGGAGCAAGTGTGAAAGAACAGAAAGGGGATAAGGGGAAGACAAGAACTGGAAAAGGGCAAGGAGAGGAAGATAAGGTGAGATTGAGAAAAGAAAGGATAAGAGTAACTAGCGGTATACCCCAGGGGTCAACTCTTTGTCTGTTCCTGTTTAATGTCTTCATTAATCTTCCAGATGATGGGGCTGAGAATGCCCTCAACAAGTTTGCCAATGACACAAAACTGGAAGGACCAGCTGATATGCTGATATGCCTGAGGGCTGTGCTGCTACCCAGCACAAACTCAACAGGCTGGAGGAGGGAGCTAACAAACCTCACAAAGTTCACCAACAGGAAGTACAAATGCTTGCCCTTGAGGAGGAACAACCAGATACAACAGTGTATGCTGGAGAACTAGCTGGAAAAAAGCAGTGCAGAGAAGGAGCTGTGGGTCCTGGTGCATACCAGCTTGACCATCAGTGAGAAATGTGTCCTTGCAGAAAAGGGTAATGGTATCTTGGGCTGCAGTAGAGAAAGCATTGCCAGCTGGTTGAAGAAAATGATCCTTTCTCTGTGCTTAGCACTGAGGAGGCCACACCTGGAGTCCTATGGTCAAGTCTGGGCTCAGTGGTACAAAAGAAAAACGGACATGCTGTTGTTGTGACCCAAGTGCAGGACGTGGTACTTGGCCCTGTTGAGCTTCATACAATTAGCTTTGGCCTATCAGTCTAACCTGTCTAGATCCCTCTCTAAAGCTTCCCTACTCTCTAGCAGATCAACACAGCTACCCAGCTTGGTGTCATCCACAAAACGGCTGAGGGTGCACTCTATTCTGTCATCCAGAACTTTAATATTAAAGAGGAAAGACCCAACAATGAACCCTGTGGGACAGCACTAGTGAGTGGGTGCCAGCCAAATTTAACTATTTTCACCAAAACTCTTTGGCCCTGGCCATCCAGCCAGATTTTAATCCAATGCAGAGTGCATTTATCCAAGCCAGGTGCCAGGAATTTCTGAAGGAGAATGCTGTGGGAGACAGTGTCAAAGGCTTTACTGAAGTCCAGGTAGACAATGGCCCCCATCCACTGGGCAGATCATCTTATTGTAGAAGGAGATCAGATTAGTCAGACAGAACCTGCCTTTCACAAACCCATGCTGGCTGGGCCTGTTCGCCTGTTTGTCTTATGTGTGCCACATGATGGTACTCAAGACAGCCTGCTCCATAATCTTTCCTGGCACTGAGGACAGAGTGGCAGGTCTGTAGTTCCCTAGATCATCCTTCTGGTCCTTTTGTAGATGGTCATCACATCTGCCAGCCACCAGCAAATTGGGACCTTCCCAGTTAGCCAGGACTGTTGATAAATAATGGTGAGTGTGTTGGTGATCACTTCTGCCAGCTCCTTAAGTGCCCTTGGATGGATCTCATCTCTGGTCCCACAGACTCATGCACATCTAAGTGGCACAACAGGTCATTGATCATTTCCTCCTAGACTGGGAGAGATGTCTTCTGCTCTCTATTCCTGTTTTCCAGTTCCAGGGCCTAGGCACTGAAGGAGCAACTGGTGTCACTGACAAATACTGAGACAAAGCAGCCACTCAACAGCTTAGCCTTATCCTTGTCACCAGGTTCCCTCCTGCATCCAGTAGTGGGTGGACATTGTCCATAACTCCTCTTTTACTGCTAAGATATTTATAGAAGCACTTTTTATTATCTTTAATGACACTGGCCAGATTGAGTTCTAGTTGAACTTTGGCCTGTCTGATTTTCTCCCTACACATCCTTGCAAGACCTTTGTGCTCTTCTTGAGTTGCCTGATCCTTCTTCCATAGCCACTAGACTTTCATTTTCTTCCTAAGTTCTACCCAAAGCTCCCTACTTAGCCAGGATGGTCTTCTGCCCTACTGCTTATTTTCTAATGCACAGGGACAGCTTGCTCTTGTGGCTTGAAAATTTCCCTTTTGAGGAATGTCCAGCTTTCCTGGACTCCCTTGTCCTTCAGGACTACCTTCCAGGGGATGCCATCAACAAGTCTCCTAAACAAGTCAAAGTCTACCCTCCAGAAATCCAAGGATGTAGTTCTATTGAATCCCCTCCTAAGAATGTCATAGTCACTTTGCTCAAGGCAGACACCAGCTTCTACACCACCTTTACATGTTCTGTTAGTCCTTCTCTGTTTACAAGCAGTAGGTCTAGAAGCTATCCCTCAGTGGCTCATTCACCAGCTGTTTTATGAAGAACACATTCCAAGAACCTCTGGGACTACTTCCTGTTTGCTGTGCTGTATTTGCAACATAGACTTGGTGAGCTGAAGTTCCCCACAAGAACAAGGGCCAGAGTTAGGTGGTCTGTAGCAGAACCCCATCATGNCTGCATCCAGTAGTGGGTGGACATTGTCCATAACTCCTCTTTTACTGCTAAGATATTTATAGAAGCACTTTTTATTATCTTTAATGACACTGGCCAGATTGAGTTCTAGTTGAACTTTGGCCTGTCTGATTTTCTCCCTACACATCCTTGCAAGACCTTTGTGCTCTTCTTGAGTTGCCTGATCCTTCTTCCATAGCCACTAGACTTTCATTTTCTTCCTAAGTTCTACCCAAAGCTCCCTACTTAGCCAGGATGGTCTTCTGCCCTACTGCTTATTTTCTAATGCACAGGGACAGCTTGCTCTTGTGGCTTGAAAATTTCCCTTTTGAGGAATGTCCAGCTTTCCTGGACTCCCTTGTCCTTCAGGACTACCTTCCAGGGGATGCCATCAACAAGTCTCCTAAACAAGTCAAAGTCTACCCTCCAGAAATCCAAGGATGTAGTTCTATTGAATCCCCTCCTAAGAATGTCATAGTCACTTTGCTCAAGGCAGACACCAGCTTCTACACCACCTTTACATGTTCTGTTAGTCCTTCTCTGTTTACAAGCAGTAGGTCTAGAAGCTATCCCTCAGTGGCTCATTCACCAGCTGTTTTATGAAGAACACATTCCAAGAACCTCTGGGACTACTTCCTGTTTGCTGTGCTGTATTTGCAACATAGACTTGGTGAGCTGAAGTTCCCCACAAGAACAAGGGCCAGAGTTAGGTGGTCTGTAGCAGAACCCCATCATGACATCTGCCTTGTTGGCCTTTCCCCTGAGTCTTACCTACAAGCATTCAACCCTATCATCACTGTCATCATCATATTCAATACAGTCAAGACCTTCCCTAACACACAGGGCCACCTCACTGCCTCTCCTTCTGGGCCTGTTCCTTCTGAAGAGCCTGCAACCAGCCGTCACAGCACTCCAGGTATGGGATTCATCCCACCATGTTTTTGTATCGTGGTTTTCCTGCTGGACGGTAGCTTCTTGCTTACCTCTTCTTGCTAGGTACCCATGCTCCATTCATTGCCACCAGTACACTTCAGATGGGATGCCTTTTTGCAGGGCCAGTGTTGACTCCCTGCTTGATTAGTCCCAGGCACTCCTATGAGTCCTACTTCATCAGCAGCCCTTGCATCTTCCTTATCACATGGCCTACTGTTCCCTACCTGCCCTGAGAAAGCAGTGGAGCAAACACACTGTCCCACAAGTGTTCCAGACCTGTCTCTAGCAAGCCTGGTCCTTCTCCTTTCCTCTTCCTAATCTACTTTAAAGCCCTGTCGATGAGTCCAGCCAACTCCTGTGCTAAAATCCTTCCTCTTTTTGGGAGAGGTGTATCCCATCTGCCATCAGCAAGCCTGGCATCATGTAAATTGCTCCAGGATCAAAAAACTCAAACTCATGCTGGTTGTACTGAAGTAAGCCCAGTGATGGGTGAGCAAGATGATCTCTCCTATTGGTAAAGGCTGAAAGAACTAGGGCTGTTCAGCCTGGAATAGAGAAGGCTCAGGAGAACTCTATCAGTATCTGATTGCAAGGTGTGAAGATGGAGCCAGACTCTTTTACTGGTGGCTAGTGACAAGACAAGAGGCAATGGGCACAAACGAAGGGTCCTTCTGAACATCAGAAAGCACTTCCCCATATCAGTGACTGAGCACTGGCACAGGTTGCCTGGGGTGGTTGTGGAGTGTTCATCCATGAGGATATTCAAAAGTAGCCTAGATATGGGCTTCAGCATCTGCCTGAGCAGGTGAGGCTGGAACAGGGGTTCCTTCCAACCTCAGTCAGTCTGCAATTTTGTAATTCTGGGAAAAGGAAGAAAAGAGAGGATGGGGAGAGAAGGAGAGGTAGGGAAGGCTGAAAGATGAAGTGGGGACTAGATAGAAGAAAAGAAAGGAGACAGGAGAAGAGAGAGTGTAGAAAAAGCAAAAGGCAGTAATGTAAGGAAAGAGAAGCTACCTGCAAAATCATTGCTAGTTATTACTTGCTAGCTTCTCTGTCATTATCATTTGTCAATAGCACTTAGCAAGCACAGGAGCAGTGAATTTTACACAAGCATTAAAAGCTTGCAGAGTTCCCATTCCTGGATGTATTGAATAAAGATAGTCTAAAGTGCGAGCAATAAACAAAATATCATAGTTGTCATCTCCAATGCAAACCATCCTCTCTGCCTTCCAGTGACTTGCTGGAAAGCAACAACTGTCTGTCCTTCTTTAGAGGTGTTAGGCCAACAGACTGGAGCAGAACAGTAGCTGTTTGTCTATTGTAGGCTACCTGAATGAGAAGAATGAGTGGATGAAGACTTAATACAAACTGCTGGAAGAAGCTTAACATTCACAAGTCCTGGTCTTCATGTAAGATCAGTCTCATGACAAATGAAACAGTGGCATGTAAGCAATGCAGGAGATATGCTACTGATAACTCCCTGACCAAAGTGACAGAGGAGTCAATAAGGAAAGGTACTCTTCTGGACCTCAGTTACAAACAAGGAAAAGCTCACTGGGGATGTAAAAGCCGAAGGCAGCCTTGGCTGCAGTGACCATGAGGTGGTGGGATTAAGAATCTTAAGAAGTAGAAGCAAGCAGAATGAAACCCCAGAAACCTGAACTTCAGGAATATAGACTTCGGCTGCTTCACAAGTAATGCTGTACCATTAGAACTGGAACTTAAATGGTAGACAATATCACTCAGCCAGAGAGGAGCTAACAGGAAGAGCAACCACCTTTTCTGCTATGAATTAGATGGAATTTTTAGCCTATGGTCTTTAAAACAGCAAACACTAGGTTTTGCCACTCCTTATGTATGAGAACCACTGATGAGTATCAAATCAGGCAAAGTAAGAGAAAGCTACTTACACATAAGTAGACAAGAAAAGCAGCAAGGAAAAGAGGAAAACAAGTACAAGACTCAGTATCAGCAACACTGCCAGTACACCAAGTCATATTTAAGTCCTCCACAACATATACCACTTGTGCAAACGCAGCTGAATGTCTACAGCCATTAACTCTATGCCAGAGAATGCACAATAACAAAAATAATGACAGTTTGCTTACCTTGAGATAAAACAAATACTGCAATCACAAATGGACTGTTTCTCATTTTCTGCCAAAAGTAAGATTTATTTTACAGTCAGTACAGTTTAGCTACCTGTACCTAATGTATGTGCCTGTGAAAAAAAAACCCAAACCAAACCAAAATAACCCAACCCCAAACTTAAAAGCAATATAAAACCTCTCCAAATGAATAATAATTACAGTACTAAAAAGCAAACAAGCAGGACAGTAAAGCTTAGGGGAACACAAATGTTTTGTGCAGCATTAAATAAAAAGTTAAAACTGCATATCTGTGCTAGGCAAGAAAAAAAATTAAAAGAACCCCTGAAGCATTATCTTATGAAGCACAAGTGAATAATGAAATAACGAGTGTGTCTATACCCTTGGTCCTTAATCTTACAGCAAATTATAGTATTCAAATGTAGTATTTTACACATGCAGTCTGATAACACTTTCTATCTTTCTTGGAGATTTTGTGAAAGACATGATATGGAACACAATGTATTTAATGAAAGCTTTCTAAGCTGATTTCCCTACTGGTTATTTTCTTTCTTTTCTCTGGAACCCATACGAAGGATACACAGCAGGGACCAGGGGTGTATATAAAAATAAACTACCAAGCGGCATCAGAGCCGATACCCCATTCCTACAGGGGCAAGTGAATTATTAGATCTGTGTCATGATTTTTTTTTTTTTTAATATGCCATTGTTCCCACTTGAGCACATTAAATTCTCCATATCCACTTTTAAACCAATATTACGTTTTTTCCCCCCATGGTCATAATGTTCAAAGTATACTATAAGCCAATCCAACAGCTTAAGTTACACACCAGTTATATGTAAAGTAGGATAAACTATAACCTTTTGATTTTCCTCTCTATGAACTTATACCTCAGTGCCTAAAGAAAAAAAAAAAAGAAGTAAAACAAATGGAGGTTCCTCACAGAAAACAAAGCAAAACAAAACAAGACCAAAAACTCCACAAAAAAAAAAAAAACAAACAATAAAAAAATAATATTCATGTTATATTTGGCCATGAACAACACTTTCTTTATTCATGTAACTCTTGGCTTTTGTTGGTTTGCTGGTTTGGGTTTGTTTGTTTTTTTTTACATCCACTTGAACATATATAAGTCTTTCAAATCAATGGTGAAAGCTTTCTTGGCTTTGAAGATGTGATTGCCAATTATTTTTGCACTAGTGAACATAAACAGGAAGGACAGATTCTTAGGTATGAGTTATATATTCCTGTACAAAATAATTGTATATTCTGTGAAGACTGATTCTTTTTCTGGAGAAATATACAACAACACAAGGGAAATCTTGTACCAGCAGCATAACTGAAGTGGCAAGACACAATATTAGAAAAACAGAGCTACTTTCATTACTGTGATGCTGTGTGTCAGAATGTCTCTCCTTAATGAACCTGTTTGCAATAAGACTCTGGGTGCAAAGAGGCTATTTAGAGAGCCTATTGTGTCTATAGTGAGTCCTTCAAATATCTTCCCACCATTAGACATGCCGCATTGACCAATTCTGTCCTGATTGCTGTTCTTTTTAGTATCAAGGGACATTGTTGCCCAGACAGACCGATGGATCAGAAACTGCACTTCATAAAATGTTTACACTGTACATACTTTCGCGCTGTGATACAAGAAACAGAGTCCCAGATCACACAGCACGTTGAATGTCCCAGTGTCATCTCAAGGCTTATGACTTTCCACTATCTACAAAAGGATTTGGGTTAAACTTTGCTTCTGCTGCCTGCCTGTCATTCTAACAAAAACCCAAGTCTTGTTCACTCATCAGTTTAATCAAGCCCATGGTTAACATGGTAATATTTTCAGGCAAATGTTCCCTATGTCACAAAGCTTTTTTACTCAGTTGAGACCATTTAATTGCCGACTGCAGAAAAGGACTATGTATGTCATACTATCAAAGAGCAAAAACTTTGCTGTGAATAACAAAGCAAAAGCAAGTCTTCCTGAAAGATCATGAATTGCAACTGTCAGTGACAGCAGCAAAGAACAAGGAACTTTTCTCAATAGCTAGTTACAGAAATTCCCTGCTACTGTGTACAACCCTGAAAATCAGCCCCTTTGTAAGATATTTTGTTAGGATAGTTTGATGCAGTCTCAGAGTGCCTATCTATCAAGGCACTGGTTCACATAATTAGCCACTAATTAATGCGCTTTATTCTCGTCTTTCATGAACCTTATGTCAAACAGGCTGTCTGCAAGAAGCCTTTTCACATTTTTATTTTTTTTGTAGTCTTACCCTTCTCCTCTCCTAGAATAACTTACCTGCCACCTCCACATGAAGGCCTCAAATCCCATGCATAAGTGACAGAAAGCATACGGTATATGAAAGACCCAAGTATTAGTTTACTAACACAAATCAAAACCTATGTGCCTTATGCTTGATTTAGTATGATGAACACAGAAGGGGAGAGGGAACCTATGAGGGAGATTTTTTTTTTAAATGCTTAATGTGAAGTTAAAGCATAGATAACACAAAAAGCATTCCTTCAAGTAAGAGCTGGGAGACTGTATCTGTTTTCAGAGAAAGTGGCAGGTGCCTAGAGATCTCGAGGAAGAAACCCCAGTATTTCTAGGGTTTACTCAAAGAACAGAGAACTCTTCTTGCCAAAGGCAACTTGTTTAGACAGATGAGGCACAGGAAGGGGTGGGCAAGCCTTACCCACCCTACTTTGTAGCTAGGAAACTGAGACAAAAGGATTAAAACACATCGAGAAGGTGTACATCACTGAAGAAATTTCACACCACTTAAAAATCATCTTTCCACTATCCTTAACCATATCTAGACAATTTCAAATGTAACGTAACTCTTACTAACCTGTTAAACTTGTTAAGAAATTCTAGGAAAATAGTGAACGGTGAGTATGACACTTACTGTACCAGATAAGATCAACAGGTATGCTGGGTGGGTCGGTTTGCTTCACAGTATCACAGTATCACAGTATCACCAAGGTTGGAAGAGACCTCACAGATCATCAAGTCCAACCCTTTACCACAGAGCTCAAGGCTAGACCATGGCACCAAGTGCCACGTCCAATCCTGCCTTGAACAGCTCCAGGGACGGCGACTCCACCACCTCCCTGGGCAGCCCATTCCAGTGTCCAATGACTCTCTCAGTGAAGAACTTTCTCCTCACCTCGAGCCTAAACTTCCCCCGGCATAGCCTGAGGCTGTGTCCTCTCATTCTGGTGCTGGCCACCTGAGAGAAGACAGCAACCTCCCCCTGGCCACAACCACCCCTCAGGTAGTTGTAGACAGCAGTAAGGTCACCCCTGAGCCTCCTCTTCTCCAGGCTAAACAACCCCAGCTCCCTCAGCCTCTCCTCGTAGGGCTGTGCTCGAGGCCTCTCACCAGCCTCGTTGCCCTTCTCTGGACACGCTCAAGCATCTCAATGTCCCTTCTAAACTGGGGGGCCCAGAACTGAACACAGTACTCAAGGTGTGGTCTAACCAGTGCAGAGTACAGGGGCAGAATGACCTCCCTGCTCCTGCTGGCCACACCATTCCTGATGCAGGCCAGGATGCCATTGGCTCTCTTGGCCACCTGGGCACACTGCTGGCTCATGTTCAGGCGGGTATCAATCAGCACCCCCAGATCCCTCTCTGTCTGGCTGCTCTCCAGCCACTCCGACCCCAGCCTGTATCTCTGCATGGGGTTGTTGTGGCCAAAGTGCAGCACCCTGCACTTGGAGCCATTGAATGCCATCCCATTGGACTCTGCCCATCTGTCCAGGCGGTCAAGGTCCCGCTGCAGAGCCCTTCTGCCCTCCAACCCAGCCACATCAGCCCCCAGCTTGGTGTCATCTGCAAACTTGCTGATGACTGACTCAATGCCCTCATCCAGATCATCTATGAAGATGTTAAAGAGGATGGGGCCCAGCACTGATCCCTGAGGGACACCACTAGTGACTGGCCGCCAGCTGGATGTGGCACCATTCACCACCACTCTCTGGGCTCGGCCCTCCAGCCAGTTCCTCACCCAGCACAGAGTGTTGCCATCCAAGCCGTGGGCTGACAGCTTAGCCAGCAGTTTGCTGTGGGGGACAGTGTCAAAGGCCTTGCTGAAGTCCAGATAGACCACATCCACAGGCCTCCCCACATCCACCAAGCGGGTCACCTGATCATAGAAGGAGATCAGGTTGGAGAGGCAGGATCTGCCCTTCCTAAATCCATGTTGGCTGGACCTGAGCTCTTTGCCATCCCTCAGGTGAGCTCTTATCACCCCCAAGATAACCTGCTCCATCAGTTTCCCTGGCACTGAGGTCAGGCTGACGGGTCTGTTGGGGGAGTGTGTTGTTTGGTTGGTTGGTTGGTTTTCTGGTTTTGGGTTTTTTTTTTCCATAGCATCTAAGTTAGATGCTGTTCTAAGTGGTCACTCTAAAGTTTCCCTGAAGTTTCTGCTGGGCCCTTAGCTGAACCATTTCATTTAAGTCCAGTGTAGCTTGAGACATATTCCACTTTACATTTAAAAAATGCAAAGTTGCACATACATGAAAATCCTCTAATGACTACAATACTGATATGCAAAATTCCATGTACAAACTCTGGTGTTTTCCCTCCTCCCTTGATCCCTCCTTCCTTTGTACATCAAAGCAAGACAAGGGAGCATCATTTGGTCTACAGTCAGGGGGCCTGAAACTTTCTCTCTAAGGTCATTGAGAAAAGTTCCAGAGAACTTCCTTATTTTTTACAATATCTAGTTAAATAGAGCTTTTTAATCACAGAATTTAGAGACAATTTTGCAGATTTCCTCAGATTTCCTCATGTGTAGCTGGAAAGAAAGTAATCTTTCCGATATCCTCTTCCGGAGTCGTATCCCTAGTTGTGTAAGGGCGGTTACACTGAATAGCCACTGAAGCCACTTTCTGACCACATCAGAGAAATAAAAGCAACTCCCTCTCCTCATCCCCCAATAGTCAAATAAACCGAAACCTGGATAATTTTGTCTGAGCTAAATGTGGCAGCATTCTTTTTTGTCTTTTCTTTCTCTCTCTCCCCAGCAGCAACATGGTAGAGGAGTGACAAGTAACTCTTGTCTGCATACAGAGCCAGAGTCAAAAGACATCTGTTCAGAGATGTAATTCTCAGAAACAGTGCATGTATCTGATAGAGCTGAGACACTGCAGCTTTCTTTTATTGCGTTTCATGGTGGAAGGCAGTTTTTATGAACAGATAGAACTTGTCTCTTATGGCATCTTACAACTCCTGAATCAGAATTGTCACTTTGGCACTACAGAAAATAAAGAAAATATCAACAGACTGAATTAGTAGGTCATCTCTTGCTGACATGGAAACAGGAAATTATTACTTCTTTCCAAAGCATTCTCACAAACAGAAGAAAATATATTCTTTTTGGCAAACTACATTTCAACAAAATTAAAATGTCTAAGTTTTTACAAGAGTAGGACACTGATAATGCAGAAGTAACACACACAGACACACACACACAAATATTTGTAATAAGCACACCACTGGAAAGTGTAACACAACCAGAAATCAAGTAAGTAACTGTACTGCAATGACTCAAGTATAGAACTAGTAAATAAGGACATGGAAATAGCAATTAAAGGAGACAATTATGCTTTACTTTCTGAACTTGGTTACCAAAGATCAAATTCAGATGTTGTGCGGACTCATAGTCTTTGGAAGAGTAAATAAAACATTCTGCACATTGCACTCCATAAATCTCATACTTAACCTACCATACAAATTAAATCCAAACACAAGGATGATTGTAAAACCTTCTGCTTTCCCACAAAGCAATCACAGAACCAAACCAATCAACATGTTAAAATTACGAATAGTTTCATGTTCAAATTATTAAGCAAAGATCTCATTACTGAAAATGAAGTGTAGCAGGCTCTTAGGTACAAGAATGTTTGAAAAAGCCACATCAAACTGGGTGTATCTATACATTAGAGGCAGCTGTTTGCAAATCAGCTGATGGGACTCTTAAGCTACTCTGATGCTGCTGTCCCAATGGTAAAACCTGTCAGATTTTGAAGACTGCTTCCTGAAGTTAGAGTGTCTTACGGGAGGTCTCCTCTTTGGTATCCAGAGACCTTTCTAACCAACTAATCTCAAGAAAGCAGATACCTGTCTTCATCTGTCACAGTCTATCTGAGGGTTTAATTTTTCTGGTGTATTTGCTTAGGATATATACAGGTCAAAATACAGATGATCTTAGTTATCACTAAAGCATTTTTAATTGCATTTTTGAGGTATTTTTAACAGTCTTTAATAAAAAATCTGATTTTTTTCCTTGAACAAAGGGAGCAATATCCATTTAAAAAATACGACACTTTAAGAACTACCAGGACAGAAATATAAGTCTCTAGAGATCAAAAACATTGCTTAAGCAGGATCACAGGATATTAGGGGTTGGAAGGGACCTCCGGAGATCATAAAGCTCAACCTGCACTGCCAGAGCAGGACACACAGGAACGCATCCAGAAGCAGGATCAAACACTAAACAAGAATAATTCTAAGATGACAGTTTCTTACACTTTACACTTTGTAAATGCATGAAGTTCTGATTTCACTGGCGTCAGTCTTATACTGGCTACTACCCATTCCCTTCAGAAAGCAGGTAATTAACCAGATTAGTCCATTGTTTTAAAATATGAATGTTGAAAGACTGTTT
This sequence comes from Tricholaema leucomelas, assembly GCA_013400475.1. NCBI lineage: Eukaryota > Metazoa > Chordata > Aves > Piciformes > Lybiidae > Tricholaema lacrymosa > Tricholaema leucomelas. Next base: position 175,311 of record WAAF01018330.1, read on the forward strand.
CGCTATCTGAGGCTCAATTCATCTTCTCAAAAACCTAGGGAAAGGCTAGACTTACACAGCACACATGACAAATTAGGAAATGCACACCCTGGACAACAGAAGGGGGATCTGTACTCTGACCTTTCCTTTTATAACTTTACAATATTCCAGTACTTTCTGAAGCTTTAATCCAAGAGAAAAACTACACAGTCCAATTCACAGTCAGGTTCCAGGTTAGATTACCTACAAGGAGGCTCAGAGATAAGAAGGAATGATTTGTTACTCTGTCACATTTCTGCATGTTGTGATGGATGTACAGTAACTGCCAGACACTTTGGAGAAGTGGAGAAGGGTGTTTGCTTTGTTTTGTTTTTATAGAAGGTACAAGAAGAAAAGGGGGCACTCCCCCTTCCTCAGGAAAAAAAGAAATAAAAAGGATACATTTTTTTCAACATATGCAGTGTATTTCTTCAAAGAATCTACCAGAACTACACATGAGCTCCAAGCCGTAGTGCTTGATAATGCACTCTTTTAAGGTGCAGGTGTCTCCTTTACAGAGCAGTGGACCTTTTTGCCCAGGTTGCTGCTACTGAGAACAGTTTTACTTTCTTTCCCTCTGATTTAACACATCTTATATACTTCACTATCCCATCTATCTAGCCCATATAAGTTATGGGTTCAGATACATAAAAGCTTTAGAAGAATAAATAACAGCACCTAGACCAACGTTTTAACATAGATCTTGCCTACACATTCAGATATTTGAGAAAAAAAAATCAAGACAGTGACTGAAGAAAAACTGTTCTTGATTGATTCATTTCCTCCTATGAAGATACTTATGTAAAAGACATTACTACTTCTATTTCACGCTTAACTAAATCAAATAAACTTTCAGGTATAGACAAACCAGTAAGCTAAGCATCCTGAATACTTTTCACAAAGCCAGATTACAAAAGAGGACAGAGGTTTTGAAGAAGACCAACCTGGAACAATTTATTCATGCATAGGAAGAAAATTTGAAATTAGGAAAAATAAACCTTAATATAAATAAAGTATTTCAGACTTTTAAAGGAATATTTTATCATCACAGCAATAAAAGAAAGATTCTTGCATTGACAGCTGCCTTGGTTGGAAAGTAGTCCTGGTGAAGTGATGGCAAGTAGAAAATAGGCTTTGACAGACAGATAGAAAATAGTAATGGACTTGAAAGGCAATGCTATGAAACTTGTTGAACCAGAGAAACTCCTGTATCGCTAAGAGAGATTCTTAGTTTGAAAACAACTTGCTGCTGCAAGATATCCATCAGCTGTGAAGCTATCTTAACACAGAATATCACATTAGAGTTGCATTATTATAAAGGGCTGAAGCCTCATTACTACAGAGAGTTGTTAAGAATTACAAGGTAGATAGATAGCAAGAATTCTGAGGTAGCTGTAAAGTTAGGCTTCTTAGTTCCAAATGGTTAATTTTGCCCTCTTGACAGAGATTGGCTCACGTAATAAAGAGCTGGGTTAAGTCTTGTGTAATACTTGGATTTTTTTCTTAATAGAACCATATGATGATTAGGATTGTTGTTTGTTTTTTTCTCAATCTTTTGTCTGCTAAAAGACGTTAATCGACATTAGCTGAATAAAATCACTCCAGAATAGGAGATTTGCCTCCATTTAGCAAATGCAATGGCACTTTCAAGAATGGTCCTGGGTATGACCCGGGCAATCTGTTCTAGGTGGCTCTGCTTGAGCAGGACAGTTGGCTATGATATCCAGAGGTTCCTTCCAATCTCAAACAGTCTCTGATCTTGATAATAGCTTCACTAGGTTTGAACACAATGGCTTTATGAGGTACATGAATATTTACACATGGAATGAGAAGGCACATAATCCTTCTAGCTACCTACTGGTGAAGATGTTTCATTATAAGATGAAACTGGTTTCCATATTCCTTGGTAAAGTAAATAAACATCCTGATGAGGATGGCTGAATTACTGTGCTTCCAGAAGAAAGCTCTTCTGACCTGGAAAAGTGGGAGGGAAAGAGCTGGTCTTCTGTGATACAACTTTCATTCATGTAATACCTGTAATACCTGAAAGAGAAGCCACTATTCTGTACAGTAAAAAATTTAAACCTCATATGTTCTAATTGCTGCTCTGAATGAGTTGTCTTACTGGGCTAAAAGTAGTAACAATATCAAAATCAAGAAATACTTCTCAATTAGTATCCTCTTCCAAGAAGTATGGCTCATCAAGGAACAAAAAGACTCACAAAGGCATGTGAAAGATCTGAATAATGAATGTGGCATCACAGAATCTTAGGCAGGCAGAAGTTATGAATATAATCTGACCTTAGTGTCCCCCCAAAACAACACTGAATTAAAATACTATGATGCAGGAAGAATAATACCAGTGGTTGACTAAAAAATTCCCATCTACTTCTGCATGGCTAGTAAAACACAGTAATTGATCCAGATCTTTCAGCCCTGACACAGGACATGTTCATTTCATTGAACAGTTAGGTCACCCTCAGAGCCTTTCCTAAATATAAAAGTGCCACCTAGGTTTAGTGTCTGCTCTCTGTCAAAACAAATACACAACTTTAAAATAAAATCCTCACTGACCTGTCTTTCAAAAGATGAAATATCAACTATATGACCTTCAGGATGCTCCTGTACAGAAAGTAAGATTTACAGCAAGATCTGTGTTTTCAAGATGAATTTGCCCTAGCCTAATTTCACTATGAAGCTTTGATGGGATTACAATCTGAGAAGCACTGCAGCAACAGGACAGGTTCAGATTTGTATTGGTTATATAAAATGTTATGTTAATACTGTTTGAAGAATTCAGTAGACAAAATCTACTATCAATATGTTCAAAGCAAGAGAGGCTACATTATATGGTGTAATTTTTTTACTGATCTGTAAATATTATAGTATACTTGGCTATGGACATCACATCTAGAAATATTAGGTGGGAACTGAATCTTACATGTACAGTTGCCTTTTCAGTATCCTATAGTAAATCCCTTCACAGCATACACTATAACGTCACACATATTTAGCTACAGTTACATGCAGAAGTATTTTATGGTAGTGCAACTTACAAACTAAATAACAACAGGTTACATTACCAAACTTAAGATAATGTTTTCAAAAGAAAACACTGTATTTCACTGAAGAAAAAAAAAAAAAGAACCACTCTTTCCTACAACAGAACATTTCTCCTCTCTGAAAAATCTGTTAATACGTTAACTCCATTGATGATTACTTTTTGTTTGTTTGTTTGAAAAGAACTTTATAAGATAGAGTCTAATCTTTAATTCTATCAAGTCTGGTGCTAAACAATGTAGCTTAGCACCACATCTGCGGTCCATCTCCAGAACATCTACAGTCCACCTCCACACCTACAGAAACACCTCCAGGGGTGGTGATTCAGTATCTTCCTAGCAAACCTATTCCAGTGTTTGAGAGCAGCCCTTTCAGTGAAAAAGTTTCTTCTACTATCCAATCTAAACCTCCCATGGTGCAATTTTCTCTCCTATTTAGTTTCTCCCACAATAAAGAAACATCAAGGATTAGTTTAATTCACTCCGTAGATGTAATAAAATAAGGTAACTTGGTTTTGCTACAATGACATTTAGGTCACAGTTTTCTCCTGAGCTGACCATCTGCAAGCTCAAACCAAAATACTACACAAATCAAAGTCGCTTGCCCAAATACTGTGTTTCTCATGATCTCATCTACATTTATACTGTGGCATCATTTAAAGTTCTCAATCACGGTCCTGGTACAGTGCAGAAAATGTAAATAAAAATAAATTCTACATTAATTAAGCATCATTCCAGCTTAAGAGACAAAAAAAAAAAAAAAAAAAGGCAGTTTAAACAGATCACTAGAAATTTCCTCTGCAAAGGAGGGACTTCCACAAGTATTGCAGAATTAGCTCATGGTACTATTGTACCATGCTTTTCAAGGCTTCAAGCATGGAATTGTTGGTTCAAGAAAGGGTAAGTATTGGCATGGATGCCTAGAGGCCAGGGTAAACTAACCCTCTGCATCACACTAAAGGCCAAAATGGTTCAGGACAGACCAAGAAAGGGAAGGCACACAAGTCTCCTTTATTAGTATCCTCTCCTCCCACATTTGCACTGAACGCTCTCAGATTACAGGATTGCCCTTGCCCAGTTGCCCCAAAAATTAAGGAAGAAAATGTAACTATACAGAATCCATTCAATTCTTACATAGTAATTGCAGAGAGGAAGGATGTAAAAGAGTACCAAACCAGTGGGACATTTTAAAATGCCAGCATTATAAGGACAAAAAAAAAATAGTAGGTGACCAAAGTCAAGAATTAACTTCGAAGGAACAATGCATGGAAGAAGAACTGACTTGTTTCAAAGATGTACCAACAAATATCTAACGGAACAGCATCCTTTTTAAGGAGACAAAAATTCTGAGATGGCTAAATGGCAAAAGTAAAGAGGCAACAGAAGAAATATTGATGAAAAATGTGGTGTAGATGCAACTAAAGCCATCAAGAAGAAATGATTTAAAGGAAAAATACATGTTGGGAGCTGGACTGAGTAAAAAAAGAAAATTGCACAGGAGAAAACAAGAGTATCAGAAGGGACAGCAAGCAATATACTGAAGAATAATAAGGCTTTCTACAAATACATAAAAGGAAAGAAGACAGTAAAGGATAAAATGAACACATTAAAGTACAAACCAGATGCTTAGATACAGGATGATGCAAGGTTGATGGCAGGATTAAGCATCTCCTTCACAGACATAATTCTCTTCAGGAACTGTAAAGAAAATGTCGGGAAACACGAGGCTGATACTGGCCTCCTAGATCAATTAAGTAACAACATGCCGGTTTTACAGCTCACTACAAGTTAGTAAGGACAAATGTAAATTAATACACTGCTTCACACTGTAATCATTCTCTGCAGTATAGACTGAGAACTCTACACTGTCTCTTATTTAGGGTTTCACATCAAACAGACAGAAATCAGTCAACTGTAAGTAGCCTATATTCAGAATCACAGAATCAGTCAGGGTTGGAAGGGACCACAAGGAACATCTAGTTCCAACCCCCCTGCCATGGGCAGGGACACCCTACCCTAGAGCAGGCTGGCCAGAGCCCCATCCTGCCTGGCCAGGGACGGGGCCTCAACCACCTCCCTGGGCAACCCATTCCAGGCTTTCACCACTCTCATGATGAACAACTTCCTCCTCATGTCCAGCCTGAACCTACCCATGTCCAGCTTCCCTCCATTCCCCCTAGTCCTGTCACTCCCTGATATCCTGAAAAGTCCTTCCCCAGCTTTTTTGCAGGCCCCCTTCAGATACTGGAAGGCCACAAGAAGGTCACCTCAGAGCCTCCTCTTCTCCAGACTGAACAGCCCCAACTCTTTCAGTCTGTCCTCATAGGAGATGTGCTCCAGCCCTCTGACCATCCCAAAGGTCCTTCTCTGTACACAGTCCAGCATGTCCACATCCTCCTTGTAATGGGGGCTCCAGAACTGGACACAATTCTCCAGGTGGGATCTCACCAGAGATAGAGGGGGAGAATCACCTCCCTTGACCTGCTGGCCACACTTGTGCTGATGCAGCCCAAGATCTAGTTGGTCTGTCAGGATGCAAGTGCACACTGCTGGCTCATGTTGAGCTTCTCATCCACCAGCACCCCGAAGTCCCTCTCCTCAGTCACTGCTCTCCAGCCAGTCACTGCCCAGCCTGGATTTGTGCTTGGGATTGCCCTGACCCAGATGCAGGACCTTGCACTTGGTCTTTTTGAACCTCATAAGGTTGGCTTGTGCCCACCTCTCCAGCCTGTCCCGGTCCCTCTGGATGGCATCCCTTCCCTCCAGCGTGTGTGCTGCACCACACAGCTTGGTGTCGTCAGCAAACTGCTGAGGGTGCACTCAATGCCTCTGTCCATGTCACTGACAAAGATGTTGAACAAGACTGGTCCCAGGACTGATCCCTGAAGGACTCCACTTGATTCAGATTATTTTTTGAAACAGACTTAATTCCAACTTCATCTGCATTAGGATGGGATATTTGGGAATATATAGTGAAAAAAAATACAACTAATTTTGTACAGCAGAATATTTATTGGAAAGGCTCAATAATGCAGTTTAGTCAAATTTCTCAATGGATGACTAAATTAATATGTGAATGAACTTGAAAGAGCACAGACACAGAGATTTCAGTAAGTGCACTTTAAAACTATTGAGAGAGTAATCACTTAGTAGGAAAGAACTCCAGCATTTAGGTGCTAAAGTGAACAAAGCTACCTAAAAACAGAGGGTGCTTGGAGAAAAAGTGACCACTGAGATTCCACAGTCCACACACTTAAGTTGATTTAGCCATCTCTGAAAGATGTCTAGCATTACATTAGCATTGAAGTAATCATTTTAGGATGATTTACTGATCAATGATAGTGTGTCTTCTAGATCAGCTTGATAGGCACTTCAAAAATACATTCATAAAGATGCAGTGACAAAATATATAGAAAACAGCATTACAACAGACATTTTGGTACAAAACCAGATCTACTGAAAGACAATGGAAGTTATTCAGGACTCACCAAACAGCAAATCGTGACTTGTACATATGAAAGTTGCTCAGAAACTTCCTATGAATTCCTCTAGAATGACATCTTTAGGGAAGTTCTAGGGAAACAAGCTATCACAAATTCTAGTTCCCACTTCTTAAAAGAAAATGGAGGAGATGATACAAGGCTCTGTTCTCCTTGCCAGCCACAAGAGGTCTGTTTGAGTTGGCACCATCAGAAGGCTGCCACACTCACTTGGAAGCACATTTCTCATTTCACCGAGATGAGAAAAACAGCCAACACTTCACTGGACAATAAGGGGTTCACAAGGTGAAAATAAGACTACTAAAGGAGAAGAAATCCATGCAAAGAAAGGTAATAATGGAAGAAAGTAAAGAGGACAAAAGAGCTAAGTGGCAATGTATATAAAATAGTGGATGATTCAGCAAACTGGACAACAATGAAAAAGAATGAAGTGAGAGGACATGAGCACAGTTAACAGTTCAATTACTACTGTTACTTTTTAGTGGTTTCAGTATCAAAATATTCTGATAAATCCTAATCTAGCTAGTTAGAGCAAAGAAGACAATTGAAAATATCCCTTTCATTCCTTTTCACTGGAATTTCATTCAAAAGCAAAGTGAATCTCTACATTCAAAAGACTGAGTACACTTACATTTTCTGATAAGAGGAAAGGCATTTAATTATTTTTCAAAACAATTATTTTATGTCTGGTACCTAAAAGAGTGCAAGAAATTTATAGACAGGCAAAGACATGAACAAACAAGGGTCTGCAAAGAAAAAAGGGGGCAAATGCAAAGACTGGGTTGTTAAAGGGGATAAGGCAAAGGCAGAGTTAAAAAGCAGTTCTTTCTCAAAAGAAAAGGAAAAAGTATGAACGTATGACAGGTACTTATGCAGTCTTAGTGGCACATAGCATTTCCCTTGGAGATCAGTGAGATGTACATGAATCTTTATCCATAATGCAATACAGCCATATATAGCCTGACTTATACCCCTTCCAATACTAACACACTACACTAGACACAGATGGCAGCTGTGACAGATACAGAGGACCAGGCAACTTGTGCTAGACAAGGTCTGGCACTGCCCTAAGTCAGTCCCAGCCAGCCCTGCAATAGACAGCACTCACCTTGCCAAACCATGCCGCCCACCAGAGAGCATGATGTCTTTGAGAAAATGTGTTTCAGAAACTGTGGGAATGAGAGGCATTGGGGAGAAAGAATAGACACTTCGACAGTGCAGAAGCAAAGAGAAACGTCAGTATAGCTAGAGAAAAGACATTCCTGAGGAGGAGCAGGACAGGAGACGTTCAAGTAGCACTGGAGCTACTTGATCCTGAAATATGAGGATGGATGAGTCGTCTGGAAGCTACTTTTACCCAACACTAATCAGAACAGCTATGAGCCATTCAGGCATAACAACATACCCTCCCTGAACCCCATTTTGATTTGATCTTGACTTATATGTTAAGTTTTGCTTCTAAAATTTACTTTGCTGACAGATAGTGAAATCACTAAGATTTCAGAATGCAGTCCAATGAAAAAATTCTGAAGTAGACACTCCCTAATTTCACTTGAAAGCTCAGTATTTTCTGCCAAATATGCCAACACAGTCTCAAGAGATGCCTGAGCAGACGGAGGAGTAGGGACACCTCTGAGGAGCGTACAGCCTATGAAGGAGCCCACACTCAAGAAGCTGAGTAAGAAACAAAGAACAGCAAAAGCGAAGTAACCACTACACATTGGCCTCAATCTTCTGCACTCCCATTGCTTTGCCCAAGGGACTGTAATGCAGTGAGTGAGCAGACTTGAGATCAGGTAGGAGGGAGCAGAGGTAGCTAGAAGAAAGCAGAGGTGTATTTCTCTAAGATCTTACTTAAATGTTTGTCTTTATTCCTTAATACGAAAGTCAATAATTAAAAGTTAATGATAATTGGCAATAAACTAAATGAAGAAAAATCCCACAAATCGAGACTGATTTTTTTTTTGGCCCACAACATCTGGCTATCAAAAAAAGCAACCACAGAAAATTCTCAGGAGCAACATAAAGTACCAGCACTTTTGTCACTCAACTAGATTAAAACAATTATATCATATTACTATCATGAAGATACAATTTGTGTTCTAAAACTTAGTGTACAATTATAATTTATAGTTTGATAGAGGATTTTCAAGGATTAAAACTAAGGAGGGCCTCAGAGTGTTTTGCCCTACTGTTCCAGAGACTATGCTTCCCACATGAACACAGTAAATGGGAAAACCATGGTTAAAAAAAAATAAAAAATTAAATTTAGCAACAAAACAATCATTCCATTACACAGCAATGCATTGCACAGCAAATTCTGTTGCTGTGCACTGCTGTCAATTGTAAATTTCCCAGGTTCAACACAAAGAGCAGGTTTCCATGTAAATGATAAACAAAAATCAAGTTCTAATCTTCCATTAGTGACTAGCAAAACCAGGATCATAACATCAAAAGGAATCAAAATGCATATTTAGTATACTCTAGTAACCACAGCTGAATTATGTCAGAATTTAACTTGAACTTAAATATCTAGTTGTTTTTTATTAACAGTAAAGAGTCAATATAGTTTGCATTAACCTTCATTTCTTCACTGGAACAATTCTGTAGATTACACCACGTTTATCAGGCAGTGATAAATAGTATGCATGTGCTAGTTTGAAGCTAGCTAGAATGTTTTGGTGAGAAGGACTAGATCATAGGCTGTAAAATGAAAACAAGAGTGATGTCTACTTCATTCATAGGTTCACTGAGATGTATAATAGAAAGCAAAACACAGATAAAGTCACTTCACTCTGCCTGCTGGGGAGCTCTGGGCTGCTGGCTGAACTGCATCTTACTCTCTAGCCTCACCATCCATTTTCTTTGGCTGATTCACCTTTGCTTCCTAACCCCCTGGCTGAACCTCCATTCTTCCTTGGGACTGCGGTAAGGTTGAGAGGAGTAGGGGGAAGGTGAAGGGGTGGTTGGGAGCCCCTCCTGGGGACTCAGGTTTCTGGGAGGGGAGTTGTGTTTCTGTATTACCTTTCTACTTTTTATATTTCTGTCTATAACTGTATATACTGTAAATATCTGCTTATATATTGTGCCAGCTGTAAATATAAGCTTCATTCATATTTCCAGAGCTGTCTGAGTCTAGTCTGGGTGATTTCTAAAAAGGGGGGGGGAGTCAGAGAACACACAAACCACCACAATGCACTATGAAGCAATTATCATTTATCACTTGGCAGACTGCATTTAAAATCAAGAGACATGTTGCAGATATTTCAGCAGAGGGTTTTAGCCTAAATCAGTGTTATACACTTGTAAAGCTTGTTTTTTTTTCCCTAAAACACATGCATATGTGTTAGTACATACACAAACACTACCACTGCCACAGGCACTGTGCTTCCTATATACACACAATTGCTAATAGATATGCATGGACATACACACGGGTGATATGTACTGCACAAGTTGGGAGTGACACCACTCCAGAGGAAATGTCTGATTATTACAGTGAGGTGGGATGATGAACAAGAAAACAGAACAGAGAAAGCATAAGAAGGAGGAAGGCTTCAGGTTAGGATATCCAGCCTGCTCCTCTTCAAAAGTACTGTGTCCAGCTCTGGGACCCCCAACCCAAGAGACCCCTGGACCTGCTGAATTGGGTCCAGAGGAGAGCCACAAAGATGATCAGAGCCTGGAGCACTTCTCTGAAGACAGGATGAAAGAATTGAGGCTGTTCAGGCTGGAGAAGAGAAGGCTTTGGGGAGAACTTAGACCTATATTTCATTATCTGAAGGGGACCTACAAAAAGGCTGGGGAAGGACTGTTTAGAAAGGCTTGTAGTGATAGGGTGATGGCCAATGGTTTTAGACTGCAGGAGGGTAGATTTAGGCTGGACATAAGAAGGAAGTTCTTCACAATGAAAGTGGTAGAATTCTGGAAGAGGTTGCCCAAGGATGTAGTTGATGCCCCATTCCTGTAGACATTCAGAATCAGACTGGATGTGGCTCTGGACAGCCTGATCTAATTGGAGGTGCTCCTGGTCACTGCAGAGGGTTGGACAAGATGACCTTTGAGGGTGCCTTCCAACCCAAAGCAGTCTATGAATCTGTGAATCTGCAAATACTTGCACATTCCACTGCAAAAATAAGCTATTATCTGTTTCCAAGTACTAACACAAATTCTTGTTGTCTTCCACTATTCACTCTCTCCAGACCCAGGGATTCCTCTATGAATACATAGGAACAGAGATGATGTCTAGAAAGCATACCCCTAACATCAGTGAAAACCCTCCTGTCAGCAGGAGTAGCTTAGTTGCCCCATTTCTAATGAGAACACACAAGAGACCTTAGCTGGAGCTGAAAATTAACAGAAAAGCCTGTATAATTGTATTTGTAAGAACTCTGTATGATCATTCTTTATCACAACTACATTTGTTTGGCATTATTTTCTGTTAGTCAGTGGGAAAAAGTGTCAACTTTTGGGTTATTCCTTATGCAAAATGGCCACCATCTGTTATTGTAGTCAACGGTAGCCATTCCTCAATAGTTAACTAGCACACAAAACTGAGCCATCTTTCCTAAGGGTGGTTACTTCCTCCAATTATCTTCAAAATGATGAAAAATGAAAACCATTGCCTATGACTAGAGGCTGAGGGAGCTGGAGTTGTTTAGCCTGGAGGAGAGGAGGCTCAGGGGTGACCTCATTGCTGTCTACAACTACCTGAAGGGAGGTTGCAGCCGGGTGGGGGTTGGTCTCTTCTCCCAGACAACCAGCAATAGAACAAGGGGACACAGTCTCAAGTTGCGCTGGGGGAGGTGTAGGCTGGATGTTAGGAGGAAGTTCTTGCCAGAGAGAGTGATTTGCCATTGGAATGGGCTGCCCAGGGAGGCGGTGGAGTCACTGTCCCTGGGGGTGTTCAAGAAAAGACTGGACGAGGCACTTAGTGCCATGGTCTAGTTGAGTGGATAGGGCTGGGTGATAGGTTGGACTGGATGATCTTGGAGGTCTCTTCCAACCTGGTTGATTCTATAATTCTATGGTTCAGAGATATGGCAAGACAGGATTAAGGTAAAGAGATATGGAACTTTTACACACATAAAATGCAGACAGACAATACTAAACATAGGAGATCACAGGACTACCCTGAGTTTGTCATACTGCCTATTTAAAGGATTGTTTCCATACTAAAAGCTTTGGCCTAAACCTTAAATTCTTTTTCCTTATTTTCTGCCTCATATTTACCCTGCTTCAGACCCCAGCACCCTGTTTCCTTTCAGACAGACACAAGGCTCTTCTTACGTACTGGCTGAAGTAAATCCATTTGCATATTTCACTGCATTGTTTCTTCATCTATGGATCAATCACCTAGAAATGGGAGTTGGACCTGAAGGTTACAGCATTTCTTTACAACTTGGTACCACAAGAGCAGACAAATATCTAGTAAATTAAATCAGGAAAGTGAGCAGCAATTTATATTTGTGCCATCAACCACAGCAACGTAACTGTAAAGGATGGTAACATGGTTTGGCAAAACTATCAGTGCTCAATAACACCTACAGAAAACAACTAGTAGCTGTGGCACAATCTTCTGAATTTACATGCACATCATTTGCAGGCACATCATAATACTAAGTCTGAAACCATGCCTGATACAAATACGGGGCCAAATTCAAGCAGTGTAATTTCAAAACATGATTATATGAATACTTCTTAAACTACTAGGTTTAAAAGGACAAGCAAAACACTGTCTTATTACAGGACTGCCAATCACACCTCCAACACAATCTATTCTACCAGATTTTGTAAAAACTAAACTGCATCTGTGTAAAGGCATTGTTCATAAAACTAAAAAGGAGAAAGTGTGATCTTCAGTATATCATCACTTAAAAATTCATCTACAACTCTAATGGTGATTCATGACAACATTAAATGGGCAGTGTAGTAATTTCTCTGCAGGTTTAGTTGGAAGGGTTAGGTGATAGGTTGGACTCGATGATCCTAGAGGTCTTTTCCAACTTGGTTAATTCTGTGAATTCTATGAACAGAAACAGTATTTCTGTACAGCCTAGTGATGGGTGAACATAGTTCTAACATTTTGCCAGTGCCATCTGCTAGCATTGGTGAGACATTCATCCCCACAGCACAGTGATTTTACCTGTCCTGTGACCTCTCCCAAAGCAGCTGTCCTATGACTCCTCCACTCTAGCACACAGATGAAACACAGACTAACAAGTTCAAAACACACTGTCTTTCTTTCTTTCATAATGTGTTTTAAATATGTGGTTATGGAAATAGCACTTTCACATAAAGTAAAATACTGAAATAGTTCTATGACATTACTACTGCAGATTTTAGAAGCTGCAGAAAGAAGTAACTGCTGTGAACCATATTTTGTATTTGCCTATGGCACTGCAAAGAGTAGATTATATGAAACATCATGAAATAACATAGCTAGAAATTCATGGGATCACAGAATTAACTAGGTTGGAAAAGACTTCTGAGATCATCCAGTCCAACCTATCACCTAACCCTTCTAATTAACTAAACCATGGCACTAAGTGTTCCATCCAGACTCCTTTTAAACACCTTCAGGGATAGTGACTCCACCACCTCCCTGGGCAGCCCACTCCAACGGCAAATCACTCTTTGTGTGAAGAACTTCTTCCTAACATCCATCCTAAAACTGCTCTGGCAGAGTTTGAGACTGTCTCCTCTTGTTCTGTCACTCAGTGCCTGGGAGAAGAGACCAACCCCTGCCTGGCTGCAACGTCCTTTTGAGTAATTGTAGACAGCAATAAGGGTTCCCCTGAGCCTCCTCTTCTCCAGGCTGAACAACCCCAGCTTCCTCAGCCTCTCCTTGTAGGACTTGTGCTCCAGACCCCTCACCACTCTTGTTGCCCTTCTCTGGGCACGTTCAAGCACCTCAACATCTTTCTTAAATTGATTGGCCCAGAACTGGACACAATATTCAAGGTGTGATCTAACCAGTGCCAAGTACAGGGGAAAAATGACCTCCCTGGTCCTGATGGCTACACTAGTCCTGATACAGGCCAGGATACCATTGGCATTCTTGGCCATCTGGGCACACTGTTGGCTCTGGCTGCTCTCCAGCCACTCTTTCCCCAGCCTGTAGCACTGCTTGGGGTTGTTGTGGCCAAAGTGCAGAACCTGGCACTTGGACTTGTTAAAACTCATGCTATAGGACTGTGCCCATCTGTCCAGCTTGTCCAGATCCCTCTGCACCGCCCTCCTACCCTCCAACAGATCGACACATGCTCCCCACTTGGTGTCGCCTGCAAACTTAATGATGCTGGACTCAATCCCATTGTCCAGATCATCAATGAAAGTATTAAATAGGGCTGTGCCCAATACTGATCCCTGGGTACACCACTAGTGAGTGGCGACCAACTGGATGTGGCTTCATTCACCACCACTCTCTGGGCCCGGCCATCCAGTCAGTTTTTAACCCATATCAGAGTGCCCCTGCCCAAGCCATGGGCTGCCAGCTTTGCCAGGAGTTTGCTATGGCAGATGGTGTCACAGGCCTTTCTAAAGTCCAGGCAGACAACATCCACAGCCTTCCCCACGTCCATCACGTGGGTCACCTGGTCATAAAAAGAGGTCAGGTTGGTCAAACAGGACCTGCCCCTCCTAAATCCACGCTGTCTGGGTCTGATCCACTGGCCATCCTGTAGGTGCCCTGTGATTGCACTCAGGATGATCTGTTCCATTATCTTGCAGGGCACTGAGGTCAGGCTGATAGGTCTGCAATTTCCTGGGTCCTCCTTCCAACCCTTCTTGTGGATGGGCACCACAGTGGCCACCTTCCAGTCTCCAGGGACCTTTCCAGTGAACCCTGACTGTGGATAAATGATGGCGCGCAGCTTGGCCAGCTCATCTGCCAGCTCTCTCATCATCCGAAGGTGGATACCATCTGGTCCCATAGACTTGTGAGGATCCAAAAGGTTCAACAGGTCCCTAACTGCTTCCTCTTGGATTACAGGGGGATTGTTCTGCTCCCTGACTCCATCTACCAGCTCAGGAGGCCAGAAGTGTAAGTTCTAACTGGGCTTTTGCCCCTCTAATTTTCTTCCTACATGACCTGGCAACATCCTTAATTTTTCACTGAGTTATCTCCTGCTCTTTCCAAAGCTGATATGCCCTCTTTTTTTCCCTTAATTCCTTCAGAAGTCCCTCACCCATCCAGGCTGGTCATCTTCCTCCGCAGCTCTGCTTTTGGCACCGATTCCTTGATCAGGTGAAGGCGATTCTAAATCCAGGTTTCTACTTGCCAAGACACTTCAGAATTACATAGTTTCTTTACTAATTGGGTCACTATGTTACACCATATATATTTCAATTAACCTTTCTACTGCCTTCATATGTTTAACTGCCACTTCAGATGCTGCATTTATGGTGTGGAGAAAATAATAAATAACTTCTCTGACCTATTATCTCTCCATTTTTTTTTAATGATAGCTGCTGCTTCTTTGAGGTCTAGCTGAACTAAATTCCACTTGCCCTTTGAAAATTGCAGCCACTTTTGTGAAGTTTGCAGCATAAGAATCAGAGACAGTCATAGAAAACCCAGTGTTTATCTTCCTCATTGAATCTATTTTTTTTTTAGAGGTATCAACGATGTACAAATTGCTCCAGCATCTCCTCTTAAACAGAACCACTGAGAACTTTACACAGGTCCATGGTGAGAAAGCAGCCTCCAAAGTCACTGAAACTGCAACAGCTGGCCAAACTAGATAAGCAGAAAAAGCTTGCTCTTCAGTGCTCTGCTGACCTAATCTAATGATCCTGCATGTTACCTAGTGGACAAGACTTCACATCACAACAACTTGCACAGAGGTCAACATCGTAATACTATCAAATAACTCAGGTTTTCTTCCACAGTCTAGAAGCAATTATACCTTTTTTTCCCCCACAAGTAGCGATTATTATATTCTCCCAGTCTCTTACTGGGAACATATGCTAGAATTTTCACTACCTAAATTTTCACCACAGTTCACAGAAACAATAAATGTAAATCATTTATTATAAGGAACAGTGAACAACTGAATGGCCAGGAGAATTAAACTAATCCTTCTCTCCTCTTCCTGTGCATATATCCTCTGCTTTACAGGGTTGTCACGCATTCATCCGTTGTTGGGTCACTTTGCTAGCAGCAGAGAGACTACCCACATTTTCATTTCTTACTTTCGTAATCACCAAGCTTATCTGAAGATCTGGGAAGGTTCTAAGACGTACCCTTCGTGGGCTTGTGAAGCCACTAAGAAGAAACAGGAACTTGATAGGCAGTAATAGAAGCACATAGCTTTAAACAGACTCAGATAAACCTGAAAATGCTGAGGGGCTTCAAGAACAGATGTCAAACAAGTTTGTGTACTGGGGCACTTAATTTTTCCCTTGAATTCAGTGGCTGCCTATATTTTAGAGGCAGGTTTTGGAGAAACACTCAAGCAATCTCCAAACAAAACCTGTTCTGGTCTTGAGATGACTACACTTGTTTTCGTACAGCAGTTTTCCTAGGCTCATATGTCCTGTTACAGTGGGATTAAGCAGCTGGACAGAGACTATAAAATGTGGGATGGAAGCTGCACTGCTTTCAAAACCTGGTGAGTAGTTCACAAGTACTACAGTACCCTGCAACTCTAATGCATCCCTGCACTGCATGATATAGGAATACACTAACTACTCATGAAGAAAGCAGCATATGTAGTTTTAAAAAATCAGTCTCACCTCTAAATTGCATTCCTGAGCACAACCAGATTGTTTTCCTTTATCATAGCTTGATGTAACTGACATAAGAAAGAAAATGATAGTTTCAGTGGCCAAACAGTCTTCAGAAGGCAAATTCATTTGATCTCCATTTCTTACCTTGCTTAAGGATGAAGCCTACTTACTTAGATAGTGGTTACACAGGTGCCTAATCAACAGGCTAAGTAATCAATAGTCTTTTTTTTCTCTTGCTACATATATGGTGAAACGATTCCAGTTCATCTGTAATCTGTCCCTGCATTAGGACATCTCAAAGCATTCAGTCACTTAGCTGGGCATTTTGACTGTAATTCATTCCCCTCTTTAACTCAAAGACAATTCACTGTCATAATTAACACCCTGACCAACATTAAACAACTACCTGGAGGCACTGTAGTCTACAAAGCACAAACTGAATGAGCACTAGGCAGAAATGCCCTTGAGCTTTAACATAAATTGATTTAGCTAAACTGGTGAAAGATAAGCACAAACCGTCTTGTGTTGGTTTAAAAGTAACAGTGGTTTAGCTAACACATTCAGGCTTATAAGCACAACAGACAAGCCTGCATTTCACGGATTTAGAACAGGCATAGTATCCATACAGAGAATTTGCAGCTGCAGTGTTTTCCAAAGAGAGGTCACTGCAGGCTGTGATAACAACCTGCAAACTACTCTCAGCCCTAATTTTATAGTTTTACATATTAATACCAGTGAGTATCAAGAATTTGTTCTATTGGTTATGAAAGTACTGAAAGCCCTGGTCTAACTACTCTTACATAACATTATGCATAGACAAGGTCTACATTTAACATTATGTGTTTTAACACTACTGAGAAGGAACAGGTGAGTAATACTGCAACAACTGCTGGACTTCCGTAGTGGTCTTCAGGAAATAAACTGCTGGGTTTCAGCTGATTCTTTCTGAGGAGTCCTACTATACATAATACCATTACAGCTGATACAAGACCGGCTTTTTGAAGAGATTTTTAGCAGAAATGTCAAAACCCAAGTGGGTGGGGGAACCCAATTCAGCTCTCCAAAGTTGGCTTTTAGATCACAATGGAAATGTATTATAATATCAGCAATGTCAATGTTGTATTGCCTCTACACCTGTTTTGTGATTCTATAGAGTACGTCAGGCTACATTGTTTCTGAGGCGCCTCCTGATAACAGGACTCACTCCCAAGCAGTAGTGCCTTTTTTTTTTTAATCCTCATTTTTAAAATAATACATTAATGTTATTCACACACTAAGTATTG